>JAHWFP010047765.1:29701-47179 GCA_023313725.1 Lithobius niger | reverse complement strand
AATTGTACATTTGATTATTTCAATTAAAAATCACCAATTTTTATCCGTGTACATTTTAACAAGTAAAATGAAACTTCAATCATATAATTCTCTTTTTTACGGCACATTTGACATTTTTGTTTGTAATCCGTGTACCTTTTTTACGGCTATGGTGTCGCGCTATAAAGGTTATGCATGCAGTCGATTGTTGCATGCACGAAGAATGGATCTGGAATTAGCTGAGTGGCATTGTTCCCTAAATACAATGGTTAAAACAATGTAAAACAATCAAAATGATCGTTTAGGGTCCCGTAACTCCGGAATGGATCGACCAATTGAAAAAGTGGTCTCTGTAAGGTTGAAGCCCAGGGAAATTTCTGACTCAGATCATGTTTCAGATTTTAGGTAGGTGCAGAAGTTTTTTTGAAACCGTGTCAGCCAAAAAGAACAAGAACCAGAACAACAAGAAGAAGAAATGAACAGTTTTCAAATTTACGTGTGGCTTCCTACGTTTACTCTTGCACGGAATTGCATAAAAGTTGATGTAAAGTTTGGAAAAGTTACTATCTACTATCTGGCCAAGTTTGGTCAAAATATATTGAATAGAAACGGAGAAATTAATAGTTTTAGTTTTGCTGGAGAGATGATAGTTTTGCTTCAATGATATATATACACGGCTCACCTCATATGTTTGTGTATCCACTTCCCCCAAATCTGGCTTTTTCTAGTAACAGTAACAGTAGATCATCCCATTGTAGACATGCGATTGTTAAAAATTGATAGTTAATGATAAAAAGGCGGCTCACTAGCAGACATGTGTCTGTTACTGTAAGTAATTGAAAGCATATTTTGGCATGTTGAGGATAAATCCCAATGTGACAGAAATGTTTCAAATTTTGGAAAATGTAAGGGGAAGGGTCAGAGATTAAGAAAAACTAAAATTTAAAGGATGATTGTCCACCAATCATAGAGAAAAGGATGCGTCAATAACGTTGTTTTTATGTTACTGTCTAGCTAGCTGACTCGCTAATAAGATTTTTCCCATGTTAAATCCCATAGACTTTTTGCTCATAACTAGCGCAAAATTGAAAAGGCCTACTACCTGAACTTTTGCACACGGATGCATGGTGATCTGAGGATGGTCCTATTGTTGATTTGGGGGTTGTAGGGGTCAGGACAAATGCGTGAGAGGGTTTTGAAATTCGCCATGTATTTAAATTTCGTTTCTTTTCCAAGTTGCAACCAAAGATTTTAAGCAACAATGGCTTGAACAAACAAGACTGGTCCTTAGATTTATTGGAAAAGCCTGGACGAACTAAAAACTGAACTGTAACGAAGGACAAATTAAAGAAACATTAACGTTGCCGTGGATTGCGTAAGAATAAAGGGATGCACGTTAGATGATGGTTACGCAACAATACAAGCATACACGAGCTAACGGGATTTTTGTTAATAACCCCCCCCCCCCAAAAAAAAATGCTTCGCCTTCTGCTGTTTTAGTAACAGCGACCTTCGGGGGTTTCTGCATGACTAAATGTGAACGAAATCTTGAAAGATTAAGGGGAAGTTGCAGGGATAAACAAAACAACTGAAGGGGATGCGCTGATTGGGTGAGCGAAGCAAACGAAACTTGGCGGGTTTTTCTACCAGTTCTGGTTTTGGCTGGATTATTTTAAATGCGTGGAGGTAGACAGCAATGAATAGAATTATGTTTTTTTTCCCATAACCACACCAACAATTACACGTGTAACAATTTACCCCTCTATGGAGCACCCTGAGACAAAGTGCAGTAATGAAAGTTGCATTTTTTTTACATAAAAAAAATTTTCAGCTAGATTTTCCAACTACTTAACGCCTGTCTCCCTACTTTCAGGATGCTAACAAAAATAAACAACAATAAAAAAGAAAAAAAATACTAAATTTCGAAAGAAATTTGATATTTTTTAGTCCCTAATTTTACAAAATTGGCTTGGCAGGGGACTCCCCCAGACCCCCTACCCAAACGCTTTTTTTTCCGTTTGGTTGGTTTTTTTTTTCCCCAAAATGTCATTCGGTAACCTTGATAAGCAAATGTACTACTGAATCACATTAAGCTTAAAATTCTTTCAAACAATGAGTCATGAGTTTTGAGTGGATCGTAATATTTTCCTGGGAAAATGAGGGAACAAATCAAGAAATATTTATTAATTTGTACGCTGAATAAAATATTTCAATAGCGGTCGAAAATTCGAAAATATAAAATAGTTCAGCTACCATCGAATCCTCTAAACTGCCTTTATACTATAACAGCTGTGTAAAGCTGCGCTGCTTGCATGTGTTCAGGATGCAATATTCAAGTGATAGAGTCACTTGAAGCCATCACTTGATGGCATCAATGCCATCGACGTTCCCACATCAACTGTCTCCACTCTCAGTTTTACTTTCTTAAAAGAGTAGTGACCATCATATGACGATTTATCGACTAGTTTTTCCTTTCAGACGAACTATTTAAAACATCTAGCGAGCCATTGGTGATATAGTTACAATAGGCCTACGAATGACGTAACGAACATCATGGAATAGGGCTACGAGCTGTGTTCAAATAAATTGTGATGATTGAAGTTGCCAGGTCCGCGTTTGATACTTCATGACTAACTATTGTACGTTCAACAAAGTTTTGTGTTCAAAAAATAGTCATTATTTGTTTTCAGGTTTTTTTTTACGTTGATTTCGTACTTTTTTTCTTCTTCTTTCGTTAACTTTAATTTTGCTTTCATCCATTGTTATACTTTCCATAGTTTTATTTTCGTTATAAGTGTTTTAGTATTGATGATATGATAGATTAGTTGTGATAGGTTGTGCAGGATTTATTGGTTGTGTTGATGACCTGTATGGGTCAGAGCTTCGTAAATAAAGAAAGAACAAAAGTAATACAAAAATGGACGAAAGCACAATAAAAATAGGCGGGAAAAAAAAGGTTGAAACCAATGTAATAAACCTTTACATATGTTTTAATTTATGTAGCCTACCTGGCTTCTACAGCTTACTAAATAATCAAAACACTGCCTTCTTTCACGGTTGTAGCCTGTAAGCTGTTAATTGCATCTGTTTGTTTTCCACATGACCCATCACTGCACAAGATGAAAATATTCACGACTTGCAGACAGGCAGAATGAAATCTCCAAAATATATGATTGTGGGGACACTTGATGGAAAACACTAGTTCCAGCTGCCATTTTTAAATGACGCAAATTTTAAACTGAATAATTCTAAGTCGGTTTTTTAAACAGCCGTTGTAGTTTAGGCAACGATAAAACGAAACAAAAATGGAAATATGGAATAGCGACCAGTTTCACGCCATTGCCAGTCAGGATTGTCTCCATCCCATGGCCCAAGTATAAAAGGTCCGTCGGACGGTGTGTCGTTTGAGCGATGGATGTGGAACGACAACCAGATTCCAGAAGCCCTTGCTTCCTCCTGTTCCCACCTTCTTGTCACAATCTGCGTGCTGTCCGCGTGCTGGCTAGGAATGTCTCCCATAATTCGCGGCCCTTGCCATTGTCTCCGCCGGCCAATTCATCAGCGTCTCACGACCTCGTCACCTTGGTCCGCTCGCCCCCTCTCGCGGCGATCGTTTGAAGTAAAGAATGGCCTAGGGCAGTGAGCCTCCGTTCATGAGGACTGTCCTCACTACTTAGCAATGCTCAAAATCGATAGCCGTTTACAATCGACGCCCCATTTAAAACAACCGCATGTACCCTTAGCTGAACGAATGTAAACCAACTAAAATTTGATTTTAATTATTTAATATACCATTAATTATGCACGCTGTTTTAGAACGAAAAGTACGCGTCTCTGGTTTTGAGTATTGCTAACTAATTTTGACTCTTGAGGGACCGACATGGTACAAGTGACGGTTGCATCGCCTACTCTTGAGGCCACTTTCTCATCTCAAGGCGGAAGAAAGGCTCGGGACCCCCCAACAACAAGATTAGGCCTATCTATTAGCAGCAATCATAGAATGGACAAGCTTGCCACCCCCAAGTCAGACCAATATCACAACACGGAGACACGGGACAAAAGGACTGACAAGTGAACTGGCAACTAGAATGAGCTGCTCCCCCTCCCATCAAACAAACAACCACATCCATGTGGTTAACGTCACCACCAGGGGGCTGACCAAAATGGTGCAAAAGGGTACTCACAGGTTGAACTCATTGGCTCTCTCAGAACACTACAACTTGAACGATTGGTCAATCGACTAACGGGCAATTCAACAGCAAATTGTAAAAGTGGAAACTGGGTGTAAATCGGTGGCCTTTACCGTACGTGGCTCCTGGGTGCAAGGTTCGTACAGGCCTGTTAACTTTAAAGTTCAGGACTTTTCACAATTATTTTTCCAGGACTTCAAAGAAAATTCAAGGAATACAATGGAAATTCAAGACCCAGAAACGAATAAGTAACAGGCACATTTGCAGTGACGCCGCAGTGCCGTAACTAAGGGGAACTCAAGGGACTCAATGAGTCCCCTGACAAAATAAAATGGGGCAAAAATGCTATAAAAAGTAGTGGATGGGGGCAACAGATTACTCTTTTTGGGGCAACAAATTAAAGAGTGAATGCTGACAAGGGATTTCATAGTTATTTCATATTTAAAATCGCTTTCTGCTACATTACAAACAAACAAATCCAGTAGAACCCAAAAATGAAAAAAAAAAACCTGACGACTTATCAGTCCGGAATGGGCGCACGGAGTTGCTGCCCTAACCCTCCCCTCACTGACTCCCCTTGTCAACAACACCATCTCTTCCCTCTCTGACTGTCTTGTTAGTAATTCGTCAACTTTAAAACTGTACAGTGGGCAGTCTGGTTAGAAACAGACAAGAAACTTGCACAAGCAAGACTGGTTCCAGCCATCAAACAAATAGAGGGACGGGGTGAAGAAGCAGGATTATGAAACGCTTCTAAAATATTCTTGGGTCAACTTCTGAGCATAGAATGTGATATACAAATCCATGATCTAAGGTTGATGAATCATGAAACTGCCAGAGATGCTAGGCACGTAGTAGTGCTTAAATATACGCGTTGGCTTTGTCAGTATGGCTCAGCGGTAGGGCCTTGGCCTTTAGTTTCAAAGGTCGTGGGTTCGATTCCCCGCTCAGGCAGTCTCACATGCACAAGTCCAAGACAACTTAATTAGGTTTGCATCTGTATTTATTTTGTGCGTACATAGTGTGTGCATAATCCATATATAAATTTAGTTAGAAACGAGCATGAGCCTTACATACGCGCCCAGCATGCTTAAAAACTTCCATGATCTTATATGTAGCAATACTTTTTAAATTTTGGTAAGATATGCAATCAATTGTGTCGTTTCGATTCAGTTTTGAATACCGTATTGTGCAGGGCTGGGCCAAAAAATTTTTTTAGGGGTGCAGGTGGTCATTTTAAGACCCCCACCTACACACGTAGAGTGTGTTACGTAATGCTACACGTAATGTGTTACGTAATGTGTTACGTAATGTTAATGTGTTACGTGTTACGTGTTACGTGTTACGTTAATGTGTTACGTAATGTGTTACGTAATGTGCTACGTAATGTGTTACTCAATGCTACACGTAGAGTGTGTTACGTAAATTTATTACGTAGAAAATTGTTAGGATTTATAAAAAAAAATTATGGTTGAAAAAACAACCTGTAAATTTATTAATTCCAGTTACGAAGGTGAACAATTACAAATTTTGTTTCCGTTTAAACAATTTCGTGAGATCTTTGGTGTCAACAAATGTACTGGAAATCGAAGGATTTTTTTTCTACAGTTATTCCTCTTTTACTGCCCTTGATAGCTGTGACTGGGGGAACAGTTGCAGTCTAGTACCCCACATAGGGTGTGTGTGTGTGTGGGGGGGGGGGGGGTGTCAGATGGCTTAGGCTCGGCTTGCTTCCAATACTGATTTCTAATGTCTTCCGACTCTTCCATCTTAAATAGATCGCTATTGTAAGTGTGTGGAATTTTTTTTTTAAGTTTAACAGAATGTAAAAAGTAACAGACAGATAAACCAACATAGGTTTCGTAACCTAGAAAGTGATCATGACCAAAGAACGAAATGGCAGCTTTTGCAACTGACCTCCGTGAAGGGGTGCTGGTTAAGTGGTGAGGTACGCGAGTTCCTAACCCTTTCCCCCCTCCACAACGCTACTGCTTTTGGTTACTGGGGCACCAAGGAACATGGTCCATATACGTAAAGAAATCCCTGACTTTTTTATTTTGATTTGTCTGAACTATAAACTGCTTATTTGTAACCATTGTACACACAAGTGTTGGCAGACATTCAATGGTTTTGGCTACGTATTAGTTTACATATTAGTTTGAAATACTTATTTATAATTGAAAACTTAACATTTAAATTTATTAACAGTTAAAAAAATCAACTTTTAAACTGCAGTTGAATTGAGTTTTTACAAAACCTGTCATGCTGAAGAATGACTAAGAAAACTGCCCAAATTTAATTGACAATATGTTGCAAACATCCTCTCGGGAAGCCAGAAATAGCCTCTTAAATAGCGTAAAATGCTTCAGCTTACAGCGCTCCCCCAGACCCCCTACCTGCATTCGTTGGGGGCCTCCCAAACTACTTTTTTCCCCATAATTGTGGGGAGGGGGGGGGAAGAGGGCAACATCAGAACCGGTTGCGTTCCCTGTGCTTGCCACTTAGTTACGGCACTGAGTGACGGCGTCAGGACGGAATTGTTTGGGGGGGGGGGGTGACAGAGGGCACATCTGGAAAAAGAGTGGGCCAAGGACTTTTTTTCAAGGCAGCCGTTTTAGGCACTTTTGTTCCGTTTAATTCAATCGGAGCGTAACGTAAGCTTCAATGCAGTGCAATATTTTTGTAAATTGCGCCCCATAAACACTTAAATTAGGTTATACATAAATTATGTTGTGAAATTGCTACAAAAATAAATAAATAAATAAAATAAAATAAATAAAGCTCATTTTATTAACTTGATTTCAAGTTTAGCCTGCAAGTTTTTTTTTATTGTTTTATTTTCTGTTGGTGACCTAAGTGTCGGGGTTGGGGGGGGGGGGCATGGCCCACCCTGGCCCACCCCCAGCGCCGTCACTGCACATTTGTTTTATTTGAAATCATCTCAACACTGTGCCAAGCTGTAATGGCGTTAAATGGCCCAATACGGTATATTTTCTTAGTCGCAGAACCGGGACAGAAGCAGTTCACGAAAAATAAATGATGCACATACAGATAACTGTTTTTATTGACGGTCTGTGAAGAAATTAACTGAACAAAAATACATTATAGCTCGTATCACCATGAATATCACAGCTTTGAAGGTAGAAAAATAAAAACGGATGACACTTCACTCGAAGGAAACAAACTATACTTTGAACTCCAATTATAACGCCAAAAAGGGAAGGCAAGTTGTGTTTAAAATGTGTCATGTTTGTGTGAGTGCTTGTGCGTGTATCTGTATTTTTAATTTGTGAAATGGTTTCTTTGATTATTCATGTGCTTCGAGGTTGGTATGTCCCAATTCTTATGTATACAAGCATTTTGTGTTTTGGGTTATTTGCTCTAACTGTGTTGGTTTGTTTTTCTGTTTCGTGTGAGTTGCTATGTGTTTATTTTGTGTAAGCTTTTACAATCTGTGAAATACGCTGGCTCTTTCTTTATCAGGTGCGTTCCTTGTTTCTTGGAATTGGAGTTCAAATTATAGTTCGTTTCGTTCGAGTGAACTCTAATTCATTTTTATTTGTGTACCTTCAAAGCTGTGATATTCAAGATGGTATGAGCTGTAATGCTTTTTTCTAAATGGCGAAGCCGTTTATTGTTTAGTTAATCATATCAAAAACCAAAACTCGTAAAATGGGCCGCCAAGTTTCGAATGGTTCGGCCCTTCAAAGGAGTGATACTACCTGTTGCCTAGATGCCGAACCATTCTCAACTTTGTCATCTCTTTGTAGGTTTTTGGTTTGGTTTTAATTTTGTTGTGATTTCTGTTATTTCGTTAGTTTTGGTGTGTTGATGTAACTCCTTTGAAGGGCCGAACCACTCTCAACTTGGTGGCCTCTTCACCAGTTTTTGGCTTTGTTTATTTTGCTTTGTTTTTACAGTTTGTTTATTTTTCGTGAATTGGACGTGAATACAATTTCTTTGGCGACGTTGTTTAGATTTATCGTGCTACATTAGTGTGGATAGGCACGCACGTTAGTATACACGTTGTCATTGTCCGAACTTTAGATGTCCAATGAGAGACGATGCCGACAATAGTAACAATGGTTATAACAATATTTCCGAATTCCCCCCCCCCCCCCCCGGGCCGGGCGCTAGGGTCTTGGGGGGGGGGGGGGGGGGTGAGTGATTCTCATTTTGCCAACACATCTTATGATTTTGCCAACTGGTTTAAAGAATACCAGTAGAGCTGCCAGTAAAGTACTTTTGAGGGGGCCCGCCAAGCTCAGCTAGGGGGTCTGGGGGAGCGCTGTAAGCTCCCCCAGCAGGGTCCGGGGCGGAAGCTGAAGCATTTTACGCTATTGTAGTGCCTGTTTATAGCCTCCAGTGAACACTGAAGCAACAAATTGTCAAGCAAATTTTGGTGATTTTTTTTATTCAATTTTTAGGATAGTAGGTGTCGTAAAAATTTTATTGCGACTAAATCATGTTTTTTTTTTTTAGATTTTTTTTTCCAAATTAAATTAAACCGAGTTCAGTTTAGAATTATATAAACTGGCCAGTTGGCCATTGACGATTGAGGATTGACTTAATTGTACATTTTGGAATTTTAGGCTATAATGAATGACGACGACTCGTGTGTGCAAGCATAGGCAGCAGGTCAGGGGCAGAAATTTTTTTTTAATGTACTATCGAAAGGTGAAAAGTGATGAAATCTTTTTCTCAGATGTATCCCAAACAACTATAAGCCTAGAGGTATCATTGTAAAAAAAAACTTTCACATTTTAAAATAAAAACATGCTCCAGTTTTTAAATAATGGAGCGTCGAAAGACGAAAGAAATGGCAAAACTTTTTACCTCAGTTTTGTCCAAAACAACTTGAGGTATTATTGGAGAAGAGCTTCCACATTTGAAATCAACATGCTCCAATTTAATTTTTTTCCATTGATCTTGGGGACCGATCATTATTTATGGCCGTGGGGGTGGGAAATGAAAATGTGACCACTAAATTTTCGATGACTTCCCCTTCAAGACCTGAAAAAACCTTGATTCCCCCACCCTAAGGTCCAAATAGTGATGTGACTACCCCCAAAAAATCTTTTACACCCATGTTTTGTCGAGATTCCTACTAAAGTATGATGAACACACTGTTTGCTTGTATGACCACATCCATAGTCAGCACCTGAAATGCAGAAGACGCCAATAAACCAGGTGCCAAGGCTTTTCTACAAAGTTTTTTTTATAAAAATTACTAGATGTAAGCCCGTGCTACGCACGGGATGTTGTAATGATTGCGTGATGTTTCCATCACGGGGCTGGTTTGGTGCAGTTCTTTATATGTAAGTGGCAGTAAAGTGATTGATTGCGTTCACAGCCGTAATTAAGGGGGATGCGAAGGGTGCAAGGCATCCAGACCCAGGAGGCAAGGGGGCCCAAAATTCAAAGCAGGTGGCCGAAAGTTTTTACATAAAACTTGTGTCCTAAGTTTTGTGGGTGTGCCTCGTTATTGAGGCACTCCCTTTAGTTGTACTTGCTGACCACCACAGCAACTTCCTGTAACCTGATGTGTGGCCTGTATGTTTAATAAAGGCTGTAAAGATCAGTGTTGGCAGGAAGCCAATGCTCACTATTATGCCATTCAACCACCTGTTATCATTGGACCCACACTCACTGGGAGGGGGTTCATACCCCCGCATCGGTAGTTAGCTAGGAGCTTGATAACTTAGGCTAACATAGCAAAAACCACTATAAAATAGGCCACAATCATGAACCCAAAATTCTTTAGTTTTGGGGCGGCTCTACATTTTACTCTTGCACCCCTTCCTTTGAAAAATGCTAGCTGCAGCACTGATTGTGTTGGCGTTGCCATGTGTTGCGATTTATTGACTTTTGACTTGAGTGTTGCTAGCACTGCTGCTGTTGTTTTGCAGTACAGTACAAATGAAGTGGCCAGCACAAACGAAGTGGTCATACGTTTTCTAGCAGGGAAGCATACAATTTTCTCCCACCCAGAGAAAATATTTATTAACGTCAACATTTTCAATTACCAAGCACAACTGGAGGGGGAGTGGGAGAGTAGTAAGGAGACAGGTACAGCCGAAAAGGAAAATGAATGAATGGTCCTTTTTTTTTGGGGGGGGGGGGGGCGGCTGCGGCGGATGGAGAACCATTTTCTGATGCTTGGTTGCGGGATTGGGAAAATGCGGAGGAATATGATGATGACACAGACCCCAGACATCGGCATATTCTTCGTTAGCGGCATATTGAAAGCTACTAATTTGTAACGTCACACGCCAAACGGGGTATAAGTAAATAAAAAAGAACTGATTGGCTATAAAAATCTGGCCGTCGGACTGATTTACTGCCAAACGGGAAAAAGGGCAAAAAGAAATAATAAAAAGGCATCAGTCGTCTCCCTTAGTAACGTGGGGCCGAGGTGGGGGCAAATTGGAAATAAACACCTTTGTTTCTATTAAGCCTTAAAGAACAAAAATACCTATGTTAAGCCATGGGAACAGCTACGTTTTGAAAAATGAATAAAAGGAAAACCCGTGTGTGGATGATTAAAGCATCTTTTGGCTTCGCATCGCTTGCACTTGCACTATGCAACCAACGCGTGAGTACTGAGTAGTGATGATGTGATTACGAATTAAAAACTTGATTCAGATTACAAAGTCATACAGAACATAACCATGACATAACGCTATGCAGTTATAACCATGACCATAACGCTATGCAGTTAGGCCAACACGTTGATCACTCAAGTCACTGAAATAGCCAAGCATTTTTTTTCTAAAACACCGAGCAGTTTCGTACTCAAAATCCCGATTGCTTTTTTTTTAAACTTAAAAATTAGATGCTGTCTTTTGTTTACAACACAACTGCTAACAAATCCATACATCTTGAACTGACTTGTCGTAAATAATAACTGTAGGCGTCGAACGATAGCTGCCGTACATGCTGAGACAACGGTTTGTGCTACATTCACGCAAGTATAGCCCACTACATCACGGGCGTGCATATTGCTTCGTTCGCTTGCGTTGACTATCAAGAGATGGCGCCACGACTGTTGATCCGGGTGTTTACTTGCGGCCGTCGGCCGTCGTGTGGCCATCTCGTTGCGTCCATCTGACGCGACAACTCGATTTTATTAATAAAGATACTAAACACTCACAACAGCATGGGGGGGTCGGAGGGGGGGGGGGTCTTGCCCCCCAGAAGCTAAGCCGTTTTTGGAAATTTTGACTGCTGAAAGTGCCATTTTTGTGGTCCAAAAATGACTTTTTTTTCCAGTTGGTCAGTGTGTTTCTGCCTTCCTCCTTTTGACGGGACCTGAAAAATTTATGACCTTTCCCTGGAGAGGGACCAAAAACTTCATGACCCCTCCCTTCCTCCGGCCCTCCCCGGCGATAAATAATTACCGGTCCCGTAGGGTAATTTTTGCCCTCATTTCGTGGCCTTTGGGTCATTTTTGTGCTTTAATACGGGATCTTATGACCTTTTATCGTCAAACTTTGGACCTTCGAAATTAACAAGTTTAAATTTTTTTAAACAATTTTCATTTGAAAAATGTAGTTGTTTCTGCATTATTCAAATTCAAATTTAGTGGCGATACGTTAACAGAAAAAGGATAACAGAAAATCAAACAGCTAATTCAATTTTTCCAACACTGTTTTTGGTTTTGCCAACTGTACCCGATTTTCATGAAGTACAGCTTTAGTGCACGTTACTGTTTTAGCTAAAACCAAGGCACTGATGTCAAATAGGCAACTCTGCATTAATTTTTTAGATTTATTTGATATCACAACTTCAGACGGCGATAACTTGGCAGAAGTCCTTACACAGAGTTTGTTTTATGCAGCGTTTGTTGATATATCTGATTTACCTAAGAAACGTTTTAAATCCTGGCAGTGATGTTGTGTTTTGGTATATTAATATGCCAGTAATTTACTACCCTCCTAAAATACCAGTTACGAGTTGCTCCACGCTAAAACCCCTTCTGAGCGGCGCCGTCTAACAGAAAAAGAACAACAGGAAGTAAAATTGCAACTCAGTTTTTAGTTTTGCCAACTGTGTACGAATTTTGCGAAGTTAATTGTTATCACGACTTCAAACGCGGTGGGGATACAGTTTTGTCCATTTTTTGTTTTTATTTTCTACATTATCTGTGATACTTATAAGTTATGGTGGTGACATAGCAAACAAAACGGCCAAGTCAATTTTCAATTTCGCCAACTACGCAAGTTTTCAAGGAGCTTCTTTTTCCCCCACTCCTTACAGCCTAGGTATGCAGGGAAGCAACCAGAAATGATCAGGGGCAGCGTTTCAGTTACTCCCAAGCTACACAGAAGTGTTGCGAAAACTGATGGAAAAAAAAATGTATTGTAAACTTTACTTTCAAACTGGCGAAATGATGATAATAATTAACAAGTACTCGTGGAAACTGGAATTTGCAGCGAAAATTTGTCCGATTTTGCCAACTCGACAACTTGAATTTGCCAACTGTATGTGTTTCTTGGATGGTTGGGGGGGGGACTCCCCCCAATCCACCAGTCGCTTCGGCCCTGCATCCCACGTCATCCTCGTTACACCCCTAGGCTCCAAACCATAAAAGGTACGCAGTTCGTATCGTACTGCAGCCATTCGTCCAATTTCATAGCTGGAAGCCTTCCCGTTATCTCGGTATCGATAAATAATCACCCTATGGAAATTAACATGGGGATGAGCGCACTAGAATTAGCTAGCTAGCTAGTTACACATTTTCAACGTTATTGAGGGTCAGATTTTGCATTGAAAGCAGCTTAGCTGGCATTCCTACACGAGTTAATTTTTGTCAGGTGGGTCATTGCTCTTGATTTAAACACAATTTAAGCTTTTGTACCGCATTATTATTTTTCCTCAAGTACCTGAAATGTGCCCAACTATGCGTCAAGATAAAAGACACTGACGCTATGGCGCCGCGCTACAATGGTTTACAACTTCGACAATTGAATTGATGTGATGTTTGTTGTGATGATTGTTGCCTAACTTGGCGCGACACACTTTCGTGTGTCTAGATTTGTTGGCTTTTTCTCTTTTTATTTTCATTGGTACGGGCTGGTTCATTATGCGTGTTTCCCCATTGTCGACCCAATTTTGTTAGTAAAAAAAAAGACATTAGCAATGAGTATGTATATCCATGCTCCATGCATTTTTTTGCCCCACGTCTATTACGTGATGGCAACACCCTAGCACTTGTCTGGATTTAGCATCAGTTAGCTCGATTCTGCATACTTGACCTTCGTTTTCTAGGAAATTCAATTGGTCCTTTACGTGTATTCAACGTGTATTTTCTTCATGTACCCCGTCATTAGGTTCTTCATTTATTTTGAGGACTGATCGTCTGTCGTAATATGAACGGTGTAGTTCTGCTTCTCATTGTTTTTTGTTTTTTGTTGTTGTTTTTTTCGTTTCTTTGTTACACCCCATTGTTTCATTTAGCTGCATTTTCATGTTTTGACATTGGGAAACGATTGACGAAAATAATTGGCATAAAATTCAACTGGCCTGCCGAAGCTAGCACTGACGAACTAAATATTAAATAAGTCATTCAATGATGTCGGCCGCCTAATTTTGGGCACCTAATGGTTTAAAACAAAAAGATTTAAGCGAAAACCAGGATCGTTTCATTTTGGTTCTCAGCAAGGAATTAACAGAGTTAATACAGAGCAATAAGCCTGAAGCCATGCGCCCCGTTATAACAAAATAAACTGTAGGTAACCTAGGAAACAGAATGGTGCAACATAGCACAAAATGGCACAAAATAACACAATATAGCAAAGAACACCACAAAATGGTGTGACACAGGATGGTATAGCACACTTTGAGCACCTTATACCCGACCACCAAACCAAAACTTCCATCACACTGGTCTATCTGACACTTGACAGAAAACAGCTATGGCCCTTAGATGGTGGGAAAGGGAATCAGTGGAGTGAGGAGGCACCCCAAGAGCACGCAGCAAATCATCACACAAAAAAAAAACTTCGCAAACAATCAATTCCGTACTGTTGGCAAAACCGGATAGTGGAACACGAACTGGGCCACCATCCCCTTGACACTACACTCATGCCGATGACAATGACCACCCCTGCTGATAAGCATGACCATGCAAGAGGGCATGTCCAGTCCTAAGGTGACGTACAAAGCACCCGGAAGTCTTGGGAGACCTTAGAGACGGGTGAATGGCGTGCAAAGCTCTAACATTTACATCATTAGCTCACTCTACCGCCCAGATGTTCCTGGCCTACGTGGTAATTACAGGTTGCATATCACATGGGACAACAGGAACAACAACTGGTTGCTGGAGAGAAAAGTAACCCTTAGAGGCTAGCTCATCCGCAACTTCATTTCCAAACACCCCACTATGGGCGGGGGCCAAAGACATTGAAACGATGCTATCACGTTGTGCATGGAACAACTTCCAGCCAATAACCATCACTATCGGGTGACCAACAGTGAAGTGCTCAAAAGAGTCTTGCAAGAACCACACGCGACGCAGAATCAGACCATATCGCTAAAGCAGGGAGGCGCAAGTCAAGAGCCATATCAAGTTCCACAGAGATGGCAACTAGTTCACAAACAAAAACAGATGGCACATGATGCAGGTGATAACTAACACCCAGCTTCAGACTAGGTACAAAAACATCTACACCACCTTCCCAAGTCTCATGATGACGTGAATGAAGGATCACAGATCTCAATAATTGATGGACCCAACTGGGTCAAGAATACTTCACTGAGAAATAGGCACCACACCACGGGCATGGCAGCAACACAAAGAAAGAATCTGAAGTCGGCCATAAGCAGGAAAGCTCCAAGTCCTATAAAACCAAGACCAGCATGCGCTAGTGGACCTAGAGTGCAATAACCTATTAGGACTCTACCACAGGCTATGGCTCAAAGCATGAAGACAAATTCCATCACACAATGGTGAACAGGGAATTCACCAGATTCAACCAAAAAGACTAAGACCGGGGTCGATGGCAGACACCCAGTCACAACTCGCAGACACTCATTAATGGAAAACTGCAGGCTATCCAAGCTGCGTCATAAGCTGGCAAGGAAAGGAAGATGATACTCAACATCTGCATGGATGCACACATGGAAAAAGGAGGAAATGACTGACCGTCTGGCCATTAGACGGTTATATGATAAAGCCTTAAGAGTTCTCAGCTAATCTGAGTGCTCCCCTTTACCCCAGTGACCGCACTTGATCAAGCTAGCAGAGAATCTAACAATACACCCAGGTAACGGACAACGTGTGACGATGTCACCTTCACTGGGCGACAATGTTAACCTTAACAAGGTGCTTTGACAATGTCACTTTCCCCGCACCCTAGCATCATAACTCCTTGTTCCAGTGAACTATAACCCTGTGATGTGCGACACGCCTCCTTGTTGCAGCATTGTAGCATTTTGACATTAAACGCCTCTGCTGCTGCTCCTGATTCTTCTTCTGAAAATTCTCATGCAACACTTAAAGAGGGGAACTTGGCTGCCTTTTTTCGCTTATATCGTGTGAAAACTCGTACCACACGCTCTCTACCACCCTTCCTTTCCGAGGGTGCCTTTGTTACTTCTGACTTGGACAAAGCGGAGCTATTAAACGATATATTTGTTTCTAATTCGGTTACTGATAACCAAGTCACACCTCCCCTGTTTTCCATTGAAATCTCTAACTCCAAGGTACTCCACAATGTCTCTTTACTACATCACGAGTAAATTGACACACTTCACAACATGAAGCCTAGCCAGGCTGTGGGTCCTGATGGGTTCTCCTCCTACTTCTTCAAACAGATTGCCAACGAAATATGCGATGCTCTACTCCTTTTGTTTAAATTATCTTTCTCCACGGGTAACATACCTACGTTATGGAAGACAGCAAAAGTCATAGCAATCTTTAAAAAGCACAATAATTCAAACCTGCGAAACTACCGGCCTATTGCTCTAACAGTGGTTCCGTGCAAAGTCATGGAGTCTATCATTAGGACTGACCTATTTCGGTATCTAACTGATCATGGGCTTCTTAATCAAAACCAGTCTGATTTTCTTCCTGACCGCTCAACGACTGTGTAACTTCTGGTTTCACTTGACCACTGGACTGATGTTCTTGACCTCGGTATGCCCAACAGATGTTGCTTGTTTTGACTTCCAGAAGACGTTGGAGTCTATTGTACACAGCAAATTACTACACAAACTACTACTGCTCTATATTAGAAGTAATCTTCTCCAGTGGCTGGGGTAGTTTTTTGGTTGGCTGATCCCAGTGTGTGCAAGTGGGTTCTGCCACTTCCACCTCATGCGACCTTATCAGTGGCGTACCACAGGGATCGGTGCTGGGACAGCTCCTATTTGTTCTTTATCTGAATGATCTATTTGTGGGGACGCAGTTTCGTCATGTTTCACATTTTAAATTTGTGGATGAGTTGAAAGCAAGCACCCCAATCACTTCTTTCTCTGATGGCTACCAGCTTTTGACTAGTATCGATATTGTGTCACAGTGGTCACTGGACTGGCAGCTACCAGTATCTGCCACAAAATGCACTGTTCCACATTGGTGTTACAAACCCCAGCCTTATTTACACTCTGTCGGGCACATCTCTCGACGGCGTCTATTCCTTAAATGACCTGGGAGTGCTTGGTTTTCCCGTTACTTGAAGTCCACAACCCACTGTCGCCTGATTTCACCCTCGGCCTACCATCCTACGTTGCTTTACATCTGCTAGTATCGTGACCAAAATTTGGGCCTACAAGGTGTTTGTGTGGCCGATCCTCGAGTATGCGACTCCGGTATGGTCACCCTACCTTTTGCAAGATATTGACCAACTGGAAGCCGTCCAATGCTGGTTTACTCGTGGTCTTACTGGGTACCGTAATCATTCCCCCAACACACGGTTATCTACGGCCCGCCTTGATCCCCTTGCATTCCAGATATTGAAGGCTGACGTTTAAAATTCTGCATGGCTGCTCTCTATCAATATTCCCTTCTTCACCCTGGCCCGTAACAGTAAACTCAGGGCCATTCCCTTAAATTAAGCATGCCCCTTCCATGCACGGACTGCAGAAGTTTTTCTTTGCGTCTCGGGTGATTGGACCTTGGAATTCTCTTCCGGAAGCTTGTGTCAATTCGCCCTCAGTTAGTGGATTTAGGCGTCGCTTGGATGAACATCCACTTGACAAGTTTTTTAAAAAGAAATTACCGAACTTAAACATTTCCCCCAGGATCAGTGTCAGAGGTCCTGAACCTGTCGCTCTCCTGATCATTATAGGTCAAATTCGTATTTATTTA
>JAHWFP010047765.1:0-29601 GCA_023313725.1 Lithobius niger | reverse complement strand
ATTTATAACACGAACTCTAATAACAACATACATCGGAAAATTAACTATGTCGACAGTACACATTGATAAAAATTATACATTTTTACCATCATCGACAGGCTGTCACCAAGCATTATCAAAATGTTGGCTAGTCTCTATTAGGCTTCGACGTATCCATTTTTCTTTTTAGTTCCTGTAGAGGACGTGTTGCAGTTTCTTATTTTTTGTTATTTTTTTTCCATTGTGTTTTTTAATACAAATTGTGCATTGGTATCCTACATGGTAAACAAACGAGATTTTCTGTTATGGCAAGTTCCAGGAATATTCCAGTAAGTCTACTTGAGATATTTTTCGGTTTTTCAAGCAGTTTTACAGACCTGGAATTTCATTTTAATTTTCCAGAACATTTCCAGGTTTTCAAGGATCACTTCGAAACGTGTGGGTGCCCTTTGGAAAATAGCTGTGATGGGAAGGAGGGGAGGGGGGGGGGGGCTCCATAGGAGCCACAGACTTTCGAAAATACTGGGGGAAACAATCGAAACAATTAATAGAGACTGGAATTGTAACTAAAAGACTTCCAGACTCTATTAATCCCTTAGCCAATTTACAAACTTAAATCAGCATACAGAGCACAGAATAGGTTATTTCATCTTAAAGCATTTTATATCGTAATTTTTTCTGCTAGGAATTGACTAAAAGCTTTCTAAATTGACTAAAACTGCATTCAAGGAAATCAATGTTTGTCCCTTTAAATCGTAGGGTTTTTTTTCCACCAAAATTCATTAAAAGCTTCATACATAAACCAAACTAAATAAGCTAGTAAACTTATAAACCTAAATTCCTGAACAAATGAGAATAAAGGCATTGCGTTAATGCTAGACCGAACCCAGATCACGTATTCGCGTCAATGATCGCATGAAGGCCGAATTTTTCGAGATGGAGCTAGGCCTACACACCCTCCCAGAACAGAAGTAGGATTCGAATTATAACTTTGTTACGGCCCATCTCCTTTTCTGATCGAATTAATTTTAACGACAGCCCTTGGGTGTTTAATAGGCCATTTACGGTATGTAGAAAATTTAAAATGAACAGGGTAATGCATTCAAAAGTTCTCGTCACTGGGGATGCTATCAGACGATATCACTTTGCTACGTAGGTCACGTGTTTGGTTAGCCACGCACATTTATAGAACGGTACGAACGGTTCGAACTACATCGAGTCGCCCATTGTTGTAGCTGTGCTCTTCCGCTGTTGTAGTCGTTCTGATATAGCGTGATCACAACGTGTGTTTACGTCCGTGTTTGTACTGCAAGTTAAACCAGCTGCAAGGCCACGTGATACATAAGTGCTGATGACGTCACAATCACGCAGCGATGTGCGTCAAGCCCTCGCCAGACAGAAGAAAATTTCGTGCCAAGCGATGCGTTGTGTGCCTACAAGATCAAAACTGCTGCAATCGTATGGTTGGTGTTGCGTTTAAGGACTAATATTGAAGTCTTTTTGAAGCCCTAACCAGACTGGCTGCTCGCGGCTGCACGCCGACGCAGTATGGTGTAAAAAAGACTTCAATATTCGTTCTTAACGCAAAACCAACCACACGATTGCTGCAATTTTGACCTTGTAGGCACGTAGCCACGCATAACTTCGCACGAAATTGTCTTCTGTCTAGAGAGGCCTTTACACCATACTGCGTCGCCGTGCAGCCGCGTGCAGCCAGTCTGGTTAGGCTTTACTTTTGGAACTAATAAGCGCCTTCCGTAACAAAGTGAGGTAATTGCTGATGACAGGCAGGCGATCAGGCAGATACCTTCACAAGAAAAGAAGTTCCTTTGCTGTGCTTCGCATCGCCCATCACTGAAAGGCGACGGGGGAAAGAGCCCTTACATACGGGAGCCCTTGGTCCCCCTCTTCTGCATTCAAAATGCTCACTGTACATATTACGCTACAAAGTTATTGCTTCAACTAGAAAAAAATATACAAGGACATCCAAAACTTAAACTTAAATCTACTTGCGTTAACATATTTCGAAAATTCGATAATTTTAAAAATATTTTTTCATAATTTTTGTTTGTGGCCCAGAAAATATTTAAAACGATATTGGTAAAATGGGTCAAGTTCCCCCCTCCCAACGAACAAAAAAGGAGGCTGTACCTATTGTTCTGTGAGAAATATCAACTCTATTCAAACATCATTATAGACAGAAAAGGGACACAGGGCTAAAAACTTTTATTTACTGCTTTACTCAGAAGCAAGATGCCAAAAAACCTCACGAACGAACCAAATAAAATCGTTATTTTACCCAAGGGTAGACCCAAAGCTTTTGATATGCAGAATATCACGTTTCGGACCTTTTATACTAGATTTTACAAGATAGTGGGAAAGGTAACAAGTTATGTTGTTAAGTTAAAATTGAAACTGCTGACCATTATTTAGCTATTTTAGAAAGTTGGCATAACACTATTACGCAATATGAAAAAAGATCATTTAAAAATTGGCTTCAATGTAACAAAATATATGCATTAATTATTAACTACGGAACTCTGAATAGAATTAATGACGCAAAATGACATATGTAACAAAATTGAAAATAAAATAATACTAATTTACAATACTAATAATATTCCATATAAAAAATTACCGTTGAGAAAAACTACCAAATATGAATGGATGACTACAGAATTATAAATATGGTTAATAACAAAAATGGTTTTTGGTCTAAAACAAGTAAAAGTAAAAATCCATCAGATAAATTAATTAGCAATACAAACATTTAAAATAAAAAGTACAACGAAAAATAAATATGGTAAAACAACATATAATAATTTTTTTAAAAGAAAATGCTAAGGACAAAGTAAAATATGGAATAAATTAAATAATATTAATGTCAAGTAAAACAATAAAACAAATATTAATCAGAAATGCTTTGCAAATTATGACGCAACAGGCGTTTGTAATGAAATGGTGAAACATTTCATAGATCTGGCTCCGAAACTTGAACGAAATAAATTGAAGAGCAAAATTAATACTAAAACTCAAAAGTTAAAAAATTTACAGAGAAAACTATGGTCATTACAAAGTAAAAATGCGTATGATACACATAAAATCCTAAATAATGTAAAGATTAAATTTTCAACAGGGCGTGATGGTCTGTTATGGGCCATTTTATAAAAATTCAAGATAAAACAACGGAATTCATGATACCCTGAATCTCAGTAATCTTTGAGAAGGAAATCTGGCCAGATACGTTAAAATTACAAATTGTAAGACCGTTTCAAAATAGACCACCGTCCAATTGCACTTTTACGTCCTGTACTGAATAAAATTGTGGATGAGTATGGAATGCTCAATGCATAGAACGTTATTAATAAAATTTAGTTAGAATATAAGAAAGAAAAAGTACCATGGAGCTTTACATCACTATACTGTAAATAGTCACACCGTACGAGCACCTGGTGAAGGAAATAGAAAGGAACAATACTGTCTGCGGTCGATACCATGGTAAAAGACATTTTATTAAAAAAAGATTTATAATGCTGGTCTAAGAGGAAAAATTATATATATAATTTAAAAATATTATAAATAGCTATTTAAAGGGACACCCGGCCTGCCTTGTATTATTCCACCTACCTTATAACAGCCATGTGGAGATCGCAATCCGCGCATTTACCAGACTGTGTCGTCACAAACCGGAATGATTCTCGTATTTTAACATCACAATTTATAATTTTCTAGGCTAGTGTCTTATAATTTTGCTTCGGCGATCTATTGGAATAATTAATTTTAAGTTTTACCCCATTAGTCTTTTAGATTTTGATCTCATGGTAATTGTTAGAAAATTAGTACATGCACACACAGAGATGAAGCGTCATGATTACCTTTATTACATTGTATGCTACGTAATTTTCGTGTGATCTATAAACACGTCGAAACAAAAACACGATAACAAATTTGAAAGAGATTTTAATAACATCAATAAATTTTTCCATCGGAATAAATTATAAATTAGTAGACATAATTCATTCAAATTGGACCACAGACGAATTTTGGTAAGAATGAAAATATTTTGCATTGCAATATTCGTAAAAAAAATTGCTAACAAAAGTCACAATCACAAAATAAATAGGAATACTGCAGATTAATTGGAAATGTTATAATCGTATTGATAATCTCGTTCTAAAAATAAGACAAGATATGCAAGGTGAAATATGTGATAAATCAAAAAACAAAACCACTCATTTGGCAAGCGTGGATTATGTCACAAAATATGATATGTAAATAATATTTACGATTTTACTTCCACAGGATTAGTGCAGCGTTTGTAAAATGTAATAAATAAAGCCCCAAAAGCTTTATTTACAAATAATAAAAATAAGAAAACAAATGAAATCGTAAAAGGAAGTAATATTTCTTAGCAATGAACAACTCCGTGAGTTTGGAATATATAAGGCAAAATTATTTTGCACAAGAATATAATTCTTAACTTATAAGAACAAGCTGAAGTAATAGAAATTGGTTAAAAATACCTACCTGGCGAACAAAAGAAATCTGAATTACTTACTGCTAAAAATATTCAATAAATTATCAGGAAATCTAAGCAACCTAAATTCAATGTACGTGGTGAAAAAGAAAATAAAGAAATGGGCACTAGAACAATGACCACGACAGTGATTAAATTCAGTTGTATGGTGGTTTTAGTATTTAAGAAGACCATAATTTTCTAATATTTTAATTCTAATATAATTAAGGTTGGTATATTATGTTAATACATTATGTAAATATATGTATTTTTTAGTACAACTAGGCTGCAGTTGCATCTGCACATAGTTGTTTTTCAGTTTCATGCTTAACTCTAAATAAAGTATTATTACTAATAATTTCTTAATAATGAAGCAAAAAAAAATCTGTTTTGAGAGATGGATTAGCTCGTATTAGGTACGGATGTAGCATTTATGGAACATCAATTGACGGTTTCAGTAACAACTTACAAAAAATTCAAAATGAAGGATAATAAATAATATAGAGACGATACACGAGGCATCCACCCACCCAAATTCCCAGGCGTCAGATGTTAAGTGGAAGATACCACCATCGGAAGGGTTGTTTTTGCCGCATGAGGGAGGAAACCGGAGTACCCGGAGGAAACCCTCGTGCAACGAGCGGGAAACAACTGGAGAAAAACCCGTACATATACACTTCCCATCGCCAAGATCGAACCTGGGTCTGTACGAAGCCAGAGATGTACAGCTGGGATCAGGACGCCTAGCGAATCTGACGGCCCAGTGCTCGCAGATACCCGTGCACCCGTAGACAACATACAGCAGCTGATATTTATGAGCACTACAAAATAGTTAGATAATTAATAATGAAATGCGTAGCAGCGTAATCCAAAGTGATTACTTTCTAATTGAGATAAATTGAAAAATAAAAGAAATATAAGATCGAATGGCTCAAAGTTCCTTCTTTGCGAAATATCTACAGTAACAGAGGCCAGTATTATGTAATCCCGCATACTTTTAACTTACTGCCGGTGAATTTGAGACACTTGACGAGTAAATACAAACCCAATAAACTTATTAAAGAATGGCCACTACTTCAAAGCAACAGTAACAGTTTTAATTTTTAACCAGCCATAATCTTCTCATATACTTAATTAATATTACAAATTTGTTTGAAGTTAATTTTTAAACTTTAATGTGAAATTTGTATTTATTGCTACTTTTTCACACTTATTAATTTACAGACTTAGTTTAATTTACACACTTTCGTCGTGTTCTGGCCTGTAACGTATATTGTAGATGGGGCGTGTATAAAAATATTAATATTTGACTGTAATAACGAAATTAACTGTAATTCCAGTAAAATCAAGCAGGTTTGCCAATTTAAATATATCGGAATTGAACTGAAATTTTATGCTCATGTCGAAACATTGATCCGCAAAATATGAAGGATTATGCCAACACTTTATATGATCCGGGATATTTCTTATGTGAAAAGTAAATTGCTTCTGTATGAAGCTTGGGTTTTGTCCAATGTTTGCAGAATTTTTGGCTCGACTCTTTCGATGGAAAGCCCACTAATGAAATTTCTTATGAAAACAAATTATTTACCTCAGCGCTGTTTTAAGCCTTGTAGAGACCTGGTGTTTAAGATTTATGGTGGCTCATTCTCCCTTCCCCCAACCCCCGCCCGCCAAAAAAAGAGAAAAACTATAATGTTTTTTAGAAATTAAAATGTTTTTGGTACAACTTTTCAGTAAAAGTAATTTATTAAAAATAGTACTTTATTTAATTTTTCCCGTGAGGCACTCATGAGACAACGTCAGGCCCTTTTTCGGCCTCAGCACCCAGACCCCCCCCCCCCCCCCCCCTTAATCCGGCCGCGTTCAGGATGCTTTACAATTATAACATTATTAGAGTCGATTAGACTCTTATGCGAACGGTTTGTCTGTCTGTCTATCTGTCTGTCTGGGTGTCTGTCTGTCTGTGTGTTCGCGCTATAGCGTTTTAACGAATTATCAGATGTCTGTCAAATTTTGCACACAGATTCTGTGGCACATTTCCAGGTCTAAGTTCGAAAATGGATCAATTCCACCGGGGAAATCGTACACTAGAAATAATCAAACATTTTTGTTTGTTGCAAACGAATGGCGTTCGTTTTTTTTTTCCTTCGGCCGACTGACGTCATCCATCCACGACCAATGACTGGAATGTAGCTTCGTCAGCGGCTGATGTCACCACCAACCGATTAATGACTGGCAAATTATTGCACAGATCACTGACGTAGACACGCAGCTTCTCTGATCTCATAACGTACGAACTGGATAACGAGCTTGTGTAGTCATGTCGGCATGCGAAATTAGCGTAGACTTGGGCTTCTTGTTTGGACAATCGTTCATGACTTTAATGCTTAGTACTTTTTTTTGCAGGGGAGGAGAAATATTTAAATCAACTTCTACTGTATGACATTTGTTTTTTTTTTTGTCAGGGAAGGGGAGGAGGGAGCAAATTCATAAAACTACTTTTGGGCAATGACTCTGCTATCTAGATATTTCATTCTTATCAGTCGTGTGATGTGGCAACGTCGCACTCAGATAAACGAAATGTTCAAAACGCCGATACTAAACGGTTTGGAGGCTTCCCGTACGTAAAACTGCTAAACGGGGCTGAATAATTTTAATGTTGATTCAGTTCACTAGTGTTCTAATTAAACTTACAGTTTAAAATGAAACCGATTGAAGAGTCGTAGTGGGCTCGTTTTTAATTGAGAGGTGTGCGCCGTCATGCCATCCAACGCAGTTGATCAAAAGCTAGAAATGCAAGCGACCACTGGTTTTACGGTTGCATACGCGTCGTGGAACCGCGGCCAAGAAATTGTTTGGGCGTTAGGATTGTATTATTAGGAGGGGTAATTCTTCACACGTGTTAGACAATTAGTAGCCATACCGATCGCTGTATTCACAAGAGGAAACAAATCGACTCTCACTATAATTGGTTTAAACAGGTTTATTGTGAACAGTTTTTTCGATAAGTCATTCCAAATGCGCATTGAAAGACTTACAGGAACAACTACTGCCTGGCTAAAAAAGCCTTTATGGCGAAATTCTTAGTCAAAAGATATTTGTCTTATCCTGCAACCTGAATGAGATACCACTCGATTTAAGACAAAATCTGTAGAATAAAAATATTAACACATTTTTAAAAAAATGGATCATTCAAGGATCAACCTGAAATGTTAAATGTCTACATCAACCATACTAGACTTTTAACAATACTAATTTAGACTTTTTTTTGCGTATATTCCACAAAGTTGTATTTATGTTTAGTATTAAGCCTTTGCCGTATTTATTGTCGCTTAATTAGTTTATGTTCGGTTCCACTAAGATTTTCAGGAAAGGTATTCCAGTTTTTAGAAAATAACTTCAAAACGGCGTATGCTACTGAGTATATCCCGCTTGCTATCGTGGTGGAAGGTAAAGGAGCAGGGTATAATCGACCTAGTGTGGTATAATCATCCGATTATACACCGGGGTATAATCGGGGTGATTATACCACAGTACCTTTTCGTTGTACGCATGCACAACTTACCAAGCTAAGCTTAAAACAGACGCCAACTGCTAGTTAATGGCTGTGGCTTTTGACTCGCATATATACCAGCTAGAAAACTCGACATTTTCGTTACGGTTGTCGTATTTTAACATCACCGTATAATTTTTTAGGCTAGTATCTTATAATTTTACTTCAGCGATGTATTGGCATAAATAATTTTAATTTTACCCTACAAGTCTTTTAGTTTTTCGATCCCATGGTAAATATTAGCAAACGATTAACAATTAGTACAGGAACACACAGCGCCATCTCTCGGCGTATTTCAGCAATGTGTGGTTGATGCGGCGTGTTTAACCACAGCCGCCTACAGTAAAGGCCGGATCAGATCTAGACAAATTAGGCAAGTAAAATCAACCATTGAGATAGAAGGAAGCGCAAGTTTGCTAGGTGCTGCCATATCTACACCAAGCGGCGAAATTTCAAACTAACCGAGCAGGGTTCCAAATTCTGTCAACAGATGACGCCACTTGGCAAGCTTGCCGCGTCGTTATTTGATTCGCCGTTTTGTAGAGCATTGTTGGAGGCAAAGATGATATGGCCTTTACTGTAGGTGGCTGTGGTTTGACGGAAGAAAGTCGCCGACAGCAGCATCGCCTATTACTTCTCGTTGGAGACAAACGATTTTATTAATTGAGAGACTGGTAAGCAAATAAAACGTAGCATTACATTATAAATATTAATGAGCACAAAGAATGGTCAGTCCTTTTGGTATTATTTATTTTGAATTGGGATATACTCCAGTAAATCAGCCCTCTAGCTTTTGTGGATAAAACGGCTAAAAATGTTTTCGCACTCAGCCTGTAACCAGACTTAAACTAACTCATGCTAATTAATTTGAAATTATACCTCTTGCGCTAAGCGCCGGGATATAATTGCAAAATAATTAGCATTCGTTAGTTTTAATGTCAGGTTACAGGTTCATTTCTATTTCTGTAAGCAACGTGGTTTTGTGTTGCTGGGGCCCTTACCCTTTACGTTTGGGGGCCTACAAATCGGCGCAACGTATACGGTATTGTACACACAGAACTATGTTCGCGATTGTCTTTATCATATAAAAAAAAAAAAACTGCTAAAAGGGGCCCCAAGGGCCGAACCATTCGTAGTGTACTGCACCCATTCAAACAATTTCATAGCTGGAAGCCTTCCCGTATTTTCGTATTACAATATTTTCGTACTTACACGTATTGATCACCCCTTTTACCAGTTTTAGTTTTTTATATGAAATCACTCCTTTTTTTAAAATTGTATATTACACATTGTGTATTACACATTCCACTACCGTGCAGACGTCAACAAAGTGCCACGTCAACAAGAAGTTGGTTATCAACACTTTGCTACTACCTTTTACCTAGAGACCGAACCATTCTCAACTTGGTCACCTCTTTACAGGTTTTTGGTTTCTTTTTAATTTTATTGTAATTTGTTTTATTTAGTTAGTTTTGGTGTGTTGATATCACTCCTTTGAAGGGCTGAACCACTCTCAACTTGGTGGCCTCTTTACCAGTTTTTGGCTTTGTTGATTTTGCTTTGTTTTTACAGTTGTTTTATTTTTCGTGAATTGGATGTGAATACAATTTCTTTGGCGACGTTGTTTAGATTTATCGTGATACACTAGTGTGTGTCTAGGCAGGCACGTCAGTGTACACGTTCTCATTGTCCGCACTTTGGCCGTCCAATGAGAGACGATGCCGACAATACTAACAATGGTTATAACAATATTTTCGTACTTACGCGCCACCCCACGCCATACCTGTTACGCCCCCAAGCTCCTACCCATAAAAGGTAAGCAGTTCATATTGTACTGCACCCATTCGTACAATTTCATGGCTGGAAGCCTTCCCGTATCTGAGTATTGATGAATAATCACCCTACGGGATTTAACATCGGGTTGAGTGGACTAGAAGAATTAGAAGAAACTGTCACACATCTGCAACGTTATTGAGGATCAGATTTTGCATTTAAAGCAACTTAGCTGGCATTCCTACACGAGTTAATTTTTGTCTAGTGGGTCAATGCTCTCATTTTACCATAATTTAAGCAATTTTTGTACCGTATTTTAATTTTTATCCAAGTACCTGAAATGTGCCCAACTCTGCTTCAGGATATTAGACACTGACGCTATGGCGTTGCGCTACAATGGTTTACAACTTCGACAATTGAATTGATGTTTGTTGTGATGTTTGTTGCCTAACTTGGCGTGATACACTAGCGTGTGTCTAGATCACGGTGTTGAGAGTTTGTGCAATGAAATTTCGAAAATGTTACACGAAGACCTTTCAATAATTTGTACTGCAGTGCAAACGTATTGTCTGCCACGTAATTTCGTTTCGTGTAAAAAGCTTCGTTACCCTACGAGAATGTACGGTATTTTTGTGAGATTCTCTAAGCCAGTCTAAACAGCACTGTTCATCGCCACGCTGTAGGGAGTTCTCCGAGCATTGTTTTCAAATGAAACGAACATGTGTCATTAGTGGAATCCTTTTGTTCTTTTGATTGCCTACCTTTCTGTTGTGGTTAAAATTCGATGCTCAAATTTTATAATTTCGTTGAATTACGTCGAAATTGATAGTTTTCACGAAGCAATTTTTCGTGTTTTAAAAAGTTCACTTGATCACCACCAGCATGGTGTATGTTTCGTCGGAATTCCTTTAACTATTCAGGATTCCAAATTTACAACGGTGAGTGTTAGGTGGATAAATTAGAAAAAAGGGTAATTTTGTCCGTAATAATTGGTCCTTACCACAAATTCGAGCTCAACAATACTCTTGAGAGTTAATGTAACAAACTTCATTCCAATCGGACTTTTCGTTTGGGTTCCACCCAGAATGCAGACGTGCATCCAACCAAAAAACCAACCAACCAACATTTTACAATACGGTGTCCGTTATAGGATACGTATCGCTCTGTCCGACAATTATGATTATCATATCAAAAACTAAAACTCTTAAAAGGGGCCGCCAAGTTCCGAATGGTTCGGCCTTTCGAAGGAGTGATATCAACACACCAAAACATTCGCCAACTTAATCGCGCCGCTTAATAGTTCGAAGGTTAAATGAAAACTAGAACATTGCTACTTTCGGTAGCAGTGTTCAAGTTTTCATTTAACGTCCAAAGTATTATTCGGTGCGATTAACTTGACGAATGTTTTGGTGTGTTGATATCACTCCATTGAAGGGCCGAACATTCGGAACTTGGCGGCCCCTTTTACCAGTTTTGGTTTTTGATATGATGTCACTCCTTTTTTTTAAATTGTGTATTTAATCAACTCCACTACCGTGCAGATTTGTAATAAAGTGCCACGTCAACAAGAAATTGGTTTTCAAAACCTTACTATTACCTTTTGCCTATAGGCCGAACCATTCTCAGCTTAGTCATCTCTTTATAGGTTTTTGGTTTGGTTTTAATTTTGTTGTAATTTGTTTTATTTAGTTAGTTTTGGTGTGTTGATATCACTCCTTTGAAGGCCCGAACTACTCTCGACTTGGTGGCCTCTTTACCAGTTTTTGGCTTTGTTTATTTTGCTTTGTTTTTACAGTTAGTTTATTTTTCGTGAATTGGACGTGAATACAATTTCTTTGCAACGTTGTTTAGATTTATCGTGATACACTAGTGTGTGTCTAGGCACGCACGTCAGCATACATGTTGTCATTATCCGAACTTTTGGCCGTGCAATGAGAGACGATGCTGACAATACTAACAATGGTTATAACAATATTTTCGTACTCAGTTACGCACACTCCCGTGCCATACCCGTTACGCCCCTAGGCTTCAAACCATGAAAGGTACGCTGTTCCTATTGTACTGCACCCATTCGTCCAATTTCATAGCTGGAAGCCTTCCTGTTATCTCGGTATCGATGAATAATCACCCTATGGGATTTAACATGGGGATGAGCGGACTAGCTAGCTAGCTAGGTAGTAACTCGTAACACATTTTCAACGTTATTGAGGGTCAGATTTTGCATTGACAGCAGCTTAGCTGGCATTCCTACACGAGTTAATTTTTATCAGGTGGGTCATTGCTCTTGATTTCAACACAATTTAAGCTTTTGTACCGCATTATTATTTTTTCCCAAGTACCTGAAATGTGCCCAACTATGCTTCAAGATATAAGACACTGACGCTATGGCGTCGCGCTTCAATGGTTTACTACCTCGACAATTGAATTGATGTGATGTTTGTTGTGATGTTTGTTGCCTAACTTGGCGCGACACACTAGCGTGAGTCTAGATTATCATTATATATCATTACGGACTAACACGTCAGCACATAGAAACTCCTAGGAGTTTCATGCTGTTTTCACTGAGCAATTATTATTATTATGATTATTATTATTATTATTATTATTATTAATTCAAAATAATAATTACATTCTGCAGTAACGTCATTGTTATTATTATCATAAATTATGATTATTATCATTAAAAAAATGCAGATTACTATCTGACAATGTGTAGGTTGTTCAATCCAGGAAAAGAAAAAGAAAACTGAACAAGGAGTAAAATCGAAATAACACACATTTTAATCATAAAAAAGTATACAAGAAATGAATGAAAAAAAACATTTGAAATGACTTATATAGCATAGACTTTCCTAATAAAAAAATGTACGATTCAATGAACAAACACATTAATGAAATTTATGAAAAAAAAAAAAGAATAAATAGTTAAAACGCATAAAATACAGGGTAGAAAAAAAAATGGATCTCGGAAGAAGTAGTTGAGCTCATCAATAAGAAAAAATAAATTATGGAAACATGTAAAGAAATCAGCAAATATCAACCAAGACCAATTACAATATCCGGACGTGAAAAATTTAATAACCCAAAAAATTAATATATGTAAACAAAATTATTACCAGGCAAAATTGAAAATGGCACAAAAACATTATTTTGGCGGCCCCACTGCCAAGACCAGCTAAAAATTGTTTCTTTTGCCTGGGAAAATATACATTACCTGTGAATTTTCGCATTATGTCCTCGTAATGCTGTTTACATCCTAGAGATCTTTAGCTTCTTGGATCCACCAGCATGGTGATCCAAGTGTGCACGCACGCACTCCTCCTTAAGAGCTCTAGCTGAGGAAGCTTGGCATCTTTGTTCTCTCTCGATATGCAAGAAGGTGACTCAAGAGGGGAAGTAGGATGTAATGAGGTAATGTATATTTTCCTAGGCAAAAGAAACAATTTTTAGCCGACCCTGGCAGGGGGCCGGCAAAATTATGTTTCTTGTGAATTTTTGCATACACAGTCAGACCTCGTCAAATTGGTGGCGGACACTTTATGGCGGGTACCCTATGGTTCCAAGGCTGGCATCCCCTGGAGTCAAAGGCTCCCTGAACGGGAAGAGTAGGTTTTTTTTTTTTGGTCTCAGAGTGAAGTTGCGGAAGAAAGGAATGTTTTTTTTTGGAAAGAAAGAGGAAAAAAAATTCCATTTGTGGAGGGAAGTTTAATCTGATAATAGGAGGAAAACTTTTTTTTTTAAGTGAGAAAAAAAGTCTTCAGTTCAGAGGGAAAGAGAGGGTTCGTCATTAGGAAGGGGAAATGACGAAACTTGGTTGTACCTCTCTTTGGTGGTGAGGATCCAGGTAGTCTTCGCGGTTGAAGTGAATCCAGGTTTTCTTCTTTCTTTGATGATGGGGCTATGGCTGTTGTTGACGTCATGGGAGGTTAATGATGGTGACACGTAGTTGCACAGTTGACTAGATGGATTGACCATGATGATTTTGTGGATTGATGATTGGAGGTCTTCATTTCAGGTGATGATCTTGAACTTGATGAAGGAAGTGACATCCTTGTGTGGAGGACGGAAGAGTTCAGGATTTTTTCCTTTGAGGCATAAGGCGAGAGATTTCCCTAGAGAAAAAGATGTTGACCTTTTCTTGTTTAAACGACCGGTGGGTGAAGGGTTCGGTGTTCCGCTTGTATGGCCGTGTTCCCTTTCCTATTCAGTCGACGAGAAAGGAACTGGGCATGGAGGTATAGTTGAGTTTCTGGAATCGGGCCCACCGTGTGGAGAGGCCAGAAGAACATATTTTGAAGCACCATAGGAGAATAAATTTGAAGTACCGTTTTGAAGAACTCTTTTTTGATAGAGCAATTTGAAGATGAAGTCCATAAGAGTTCGTTTCATGTTGCCGTGGGAAAAGAACAAGATTTGTAGAGGTGGTTGTTGCATGGAGGTGCGATGTGGATTTTAGTCCAAAGAGGAGACGTTAATGTCAGTTAAATGATGATTTCACTTTTTTTTTTTTAGAAAAAGAGAGTGGCTTCGACCTCGGTAACCAGATATTGGGTGAGAGTGTAGACTTTCATTGAGAGTTTGATTATTTGCGTACCTTAAATCCAAAAGTGTAGCCTTTAGCTTTGGAACAACAGCTAAGGCAAGGAAATCAGCTGATCTGGATTTTGAGGTTTTCGGAAGAGGGAGAGGAGCCAGATCTTCCGAATAATCCCAGGGAATTGCTGCCAGTTGGAAGGAAGAACTGGGCTTCACTATAGGGAGGCAAGTGTCAATTTGTCAATCATCCTTGGGGAGGGGCGATACTTGGGCCTCCTTGATACCGAGAGTTGAAGATGTGACAACCTCCAAATGTTTTGGGAAGGTGGATTTTGGAGGGGAAAGGAGTTTGACCTTTTTGGATTCCAGGGCCAAACTTAGCTTGAGTTTGGCTGATTCCTCAAGAAGAAGAGAATTTTCCTTACGGAGCCTCTTGATTGCTTGATCTTGTTTGGACACCTTAATTGTCGGTAAAGAGGAAATGAAGGTGTGGATTGCTTGAGGTTTTTGCGTATCAAAGAAGATTTCGATTTCTAAAGAAGAAGGTCCTTCTTGATTGTGAGGCAAAGGAATTTATCATTGTCAAATGATGGGGCGTAGCTGGGATGGTAATGGCAGGGCCTATTCAGAAGCAATCGGTTGTTTCGGGTCAAGATAACCTGCAACGGAGGCGACAACAGAAGTAGGTAGAACTGGACATAAGCATGTGGTGTCGTGTGGGGTTTGAAGACTATGCTTCACTGTCTTCTCGTGGCTTGAAGGCCACGGCAATGGCCGACAAGTTAGCTGTGTGATGAGTTGACATTGTGGAAGACGCTTCTTTGGATGAAACAGTGATGAAGGATGACTAGGAGGAGGATGAACCAGCCGATGATGGTAAAAGAGAGGCCACGAACGGGGAGCTTGATGGGGTGGTTCATGGTGTTTTCGGATCCCTCTTTTTCTTGGCAGGTGGAGCGGAAGTAGTTTCCTTGTTGGACTTAGCCAAGATTTCCCTCATAGCTTTTTCATGATACTGAGTTTTTCTTTTGTTGGAACGTTGCTACGTTGTCTCACTTTTGATCCGTAGTATGGGAGGAATCTTAACACAAATAGGGCACGGATTCTAAAAATAGTTGCACGAGCGGTGCTTCTGGCACACCGTGTCAGAAGCCAATTTGCTTTTCCCGGAGATAGTTCTGGCACATTTAAAAGTTTGTATGTCCAAAAAGGTTGGGGTCTGGTGGGTGCAGACGGTGGTAGAGATAATCCGCCTCTTTTTCCGACCAATACGGACGACGTGGGCAGGCGAAAACCAAGCGACTGTGAAGCAATATGAGATGAGCATGAAGTAGGCACGAAAGGGAGGAGGAAAAACGATTCCAGTTCTGTCGCAAGATAGTGCACGCATTTCATAGGCGGAGCCACATCGAGGCGTTGAGAAGCGAGCGAGAGAAAGGGCTTGAGAGGGAAAAGAGTTCAGTCGTGAAGAGGAGTTTCCAAATGATGGGGAATGAAAATGACGTTGGTTTTTCCAGGGTGGGAAAAAGGGATCAACCCTGGAAAACAACAGGGAGGAAGCAAAGATGTTTTCACTTCTTAAAATTTTGTTTGGAGGCGACAGGAGTGTCAAAATACAAAGCATGGAAACGGTAAGTGGAACCGACAAAAGGGAAGTTGATGGGATGCCACAATGGATGCCGGGTGTGACGGCATTCAAGTGTTGTCCTGATAAGGTGGTGGAGAGTCGTGAAAGGTTCGTAAATCTGATGTATTTGGGCAGGTTTGACTAGATATTGAGAGACCAAGAGAAGGCAGCAAGAATAGGCAGTGGTTCCGACGTGGTGCAGATGATTGAGTGTAAAAATTCATCCAGAAAGCCACGATGATCTGGGTTCGGTGAGTGGAACGTACTGGAGGCATTGTTTGGTGTGAGTTGGGCCGCATGCATGAGCAGCAGACTGTGACAAGGAGGCAGCCTTGGGCCTGAATTGGAGAGCTGGCCAGGAAGTAGCAAGGCGAGAGGATATTGGACATATGGCCGTGGTGAAAGAGAAGCCAGAATCAGGTTGATCCAGAATGACAGCGATGAAATTAGGGATGAAGTAATGACGAAAGTGAAAGCGGCTTGCCAAGAAGATGACGACAGCGTTGGAAGGCCAAGGCAGACTGACTTTCGCGGGTGAAGGGTCAGAGTTTCCGAACGAAAGGAAGAGGCCGGTTAGAACGGGGCCATCGTCTCGCAGAGTCAAAGTTGATGATTTGCCGACAGGTCTAGGAAAATGGTGAATGGTTAGCGAATCCCAGATGGTTCCAGCCAGCACTGAAGGGTTCAATCTACGGTGGAAGGAAAAAGCCTGGGTTCTGGGCCTGTGGGTCTGTCAGGGGAGTTCGGTCGAGACGACGAAAGGGTCGTGAACGAGAAGGTGGTGATGGTTGTTGTGCCAACGGCTCCCACGATGAACGAAAAAAGCAGGAGGAAAGGTTCGGTCGGTTCCATTGAAAATTCGATAGAATTCCAGCATAAAAATGAAAAGAAGATGAGACTTGATGAGGTCGGAGGACAGCAAACTTGTCGAAGATCCTCAAAGAGAAAAAGGATGGGCAAAAGCCTCCACCAGTTGACTTGCATCGAAGAAGAGCTCAAACTGTGTTGAAAAGTGTAACGGCAGTGGGAAACAAAACCTTCGTAATTAGGATGGAAGGGAAAAAACATGTTGAGAGAAGGTGGGGGGGGGGGGAGAGTAGAGGCTTCATGGCACGTTGACAGCAAGGTCATTAGTGCCAACCTCAGTTACAATGCAGTGCAGTCTCAGTGCAATGAGAGAAGGTTCAGGCTGCTCCAGTGTTTTATACAACATTGTCGTGATTTCACATTTGCATTAAAATACTGTGATATCCCATTAGCAGTCGCCCAAGCTTTCATTATAGATTTAGTTAGATCAAGGGCAAAGAGGCCTAGGTCCCGTTTGCATGAAAATATTGGGACGTCATCAGTACTGTGCCTCTTTGCTGAAAACACAGTTCGAATCATTACTTGTACAGACAATTCCATTTGACAGACATACAAACAAACGAACATCGGTAGAATACGAATTATCGAGATTCCCATTGCGGACGGGACGTGGAATTCGCGGACATAGCCACAAACAAACAAATATTACGATCTTAGTTATATAGATTAAAATACCAATTAAAAATAATTCGCCAAGAAATACAAGCAGCTGCAATCGAAGCATGGGCGATGTATTCACGTACTGTTGTTGCAGGTGTTAGGGCCAAGGACATGCGTATAGTCCCGCAGCCGGCACAAAAACCCAAAAGAATAGTCTGCACAAAATGTTTTTGCGCAGAGATGTTCTACAATATGTTCGTACTCCAAAACATAATGACGCCACCTAGGCACCCTTGGGTAATTCACGATGGCGTCCAAAAATGGCGACGGAAATCCGTTTTTTGCGTGTAGCATCTAAACCGTTCATCCGATTGAAAATTGACCGGTTACCAATTATGTTTAGAATAAAATTTCCTTAAAAAAGGTTCTATTCATAATTCTGGTAAAATTAATCCTTCTTGCCGGATTTCGTTATTTAAGTTATCATAGGCTGTTAACGCATGTTACATATACTATTCCTGACTTTAAACAGCTGCAGTACCCGTTCTAATTCGGATAAATGGACGTGATTACGTTTAGAAGAAAGATAAGGATGTATATTTTCCAACAAGGGTAATTAAAACGATTTATATTAATTAGGAACTAAGCTTCGACAGTTTACCTGCGTTGTAGCGCTGTGCTTTTCGCTCTAATTTACCTCAAGTTCCATCTTAAAACAGCTGCAGTACCTGTTCTAATTCGGATAAATGGAAGTAATTAGGCTTAGATGAAAGATGATGTATATTTTCCAACAAGGGCAATTAAAACGATTTATATTAATTAGAAGCTAAGCTATGGCAGTTTAAAGATGGAACTTGTGGTAAAATAGTGCAAAATGCACAACATTAAACTGTAGAAAAACTATCTTAGCTTAGCTCATAATTGGTATAAATCATTTTAATTGCCATTGTTGGAATTCGTCTAAGCCTAATCACGCCCATTTATCCGAATTAGAGCGGGTGGTGCAGCAGTTTAAAGATGGAACTTCTGGTAAAATAGGACGAAAAGGGCAATGCCACAACGTAGGTACACTGCAGTAGCTTAGCTCCTAATTAAAATATATAGTTTTAATTTCCCTTGTTGAAAATTATACATTTTCATCTTTCATCTAAGCCTTATCACGTTCATTTATCAGACTTAGAACGGTTACTGCAGCAGTTTAAAGATGGAACTTGTGGATAATTAGAGCGAAAAGCACAGCACTACAACATATGTAAACTGCCGTAGCTTACCTCCTAACTAATATAAATCGCTTTAATTACCCTTGTTGGAAAATATACACCTTCATCTTTCATCTAAACAAAATCACGTCCATTTATCCGAATTAGAACGGGTACTGCAGCTGTTTAAATTCAGGAATCGTATACGTAACATGCGTTAACGGCCTAAAATAACTTAAATAACAAATTCGGCAAGAAGGATTACTTTTACCAAAAATATGACTAGAGCCTTTTTTAGAGGAAATTTTATTCTAAATATAATTGGTTACCGGTCCATTTTCAATCGGATGAACGGTTCAGACACTAGAAGCAAAAAACTGTTTTGTTGTTGCCATATTGGATGCAGTCTTGAATTCCCCAAGGGTGCCAAGGTGACATCAGTATGTTTTGGAGTAGGGACATATTGTAGTACATCTCTGCGCAAAAACATTTTGAGCAGGCAGTTTTTTTTAGGTTAGGCCAAAATCAGCATTGGGCAACTGGACTAGTATCGCGACAATTACAGCCGCCGTCAACAATACGAACAGTGACAGCAACAATATTTTCTTAATTTCGTGTCCGCACCCAAGTCATTCCCGTGCCCTCTCCAGGCTGCAAAACCGAAAAAGTATGTGTGGTGTTGTGGGTGTAATACCTTTTCTATTAACGAATAACCACTGGTGTTATCTCGCGTGGCCTTGCTTATCCACTATTTACCTGTAGTTATACGCACACCCGCCAGTGGTGCTAGTGTAGCATAATAAAGTTATATTAGCCATATCGTTCGCTTCGCGCACTTCATTGGTGTCGACCCATGCTTCATGCAATTTCTTTGATTCCAAGAGCATCACAAAATTGACGTAGTGATTTTTTCGATGCAAACATTGCAATTATTGCTCACAGTTCGTCCATCACATCCCTCAGCACGCATGCTCATGACATCGTTATTTATCAGGAAAAGTTTATTCAGGCATTATAAACTTTGCATGAACAAGCTATGACGCCATGAACAAACGTCATGAGGGTCAAAAAAACTTTGAAGTTATTTTTGCAGTATTTTCGCGTATTTGAGGGTCGTAAAATCATGTTACAGTTACAAAAATAGGCCTAACGGTTGCACAATTTAATTAATTTTCATTTGGTCCTAGTCCCATTTTTTGTCGGTGCCTTGGTTCAAGAGGACTAGAGGTACACGTACACACACGCACACAAGCACGTCATACGTTTTTAATGAATTTAGACTAGCCACATCGCTCCGTTGGCGTCGTCTTGCTTCGCTTGAGGAGACATCCTCTCGCAATTCGCATAGGCCTACTAATAAACAGAATCTGGCTCACGCCCAAAGACTTGGATAGAGAAAAAACATCAGTCTTACATGAAATTCAGCTATTTAAAGCTTTGTAAACACTGAAGTGAGCCCTGCTTCGCCTCCCCTCCACCACAGCGTACTAAACGCTCATATTGGTAAGGCCACTTTGTTCCCCCCCCCCTCCCCCCCCTCCCCCTCTCTCCTTTAATCTAGCCACGGACAGGAACCTGTGCGCTTTAGAGTTACAGTGACTTGTTGCAACACTCCAAGTTTAAAACAGATAATAAAATCATGTCAAAAACAAAAACTGGGAAAAGGGTCCGCCAAGTTCCGAATGGTTCGACCCTTCAAAGGAGTGATATCAACACACCAAAACATTCGCCAAGTTAATCGCACCGATTAATAATTCGAACGTTAAATGAACACTAGAACATTGCTACTTTTGGTAGCAATGTTCAAGTTTTCATTTAAAGCCCAAAGTATTATACGGTGCGATTAAGTTGGCGAATGTTTTGGTGTGTTGCTATCACTCCTTTGAAGGGCCGAACCATTCGGAACTTAGCTGTCCCTTTTACCAGCTTTGGTTTTTGATATGATATCAGTTCTTTTAAATTGTATATTAGACTCAACTCAACTAGCCTGCAGGTGCCACGTCAACTATAGCTTGAGTGGCCATTTTTCAAATATTTTAATTTCATATCACTCCTTTGAGAGGCAGAACCATTCTCAACTTAATCGCCTCTATATCAGTTTTTGGTTTTGTTTTAATTTTTTTTTACGGTATTTTTTCTTTAGTACAGATCACTCGTTTGTGATCTACTTGGTGGCTAGCTCTTTACCAGTGTTTGGTTTTATTTTGACATTTTGTTTGTTTTTCATGAAATGGACGCAGATACAATTTCTTTTGCAACGTTATTCAGTTTTGTGACGCTAGTGTGTCTAGATACGCACGTAAGTATACACGTTGTCATTGTCAGATCTTTGGCCATCCAATCAGAGACGATTCCGACAATACTAACAATGGTTATAACAATACTTTCGTACTTACGCGCCCTTCCACGACTTTCCCGTTACACCACAAGGCTGTAAACCAGAAAAGGCATGCAATTCGTATCGTACTGTAGCCATTCGTCCAAATTCATAGCTGAAAGCCTTCCCGTTATCTCGGTATCGCTGAATAAAACCATGGAAATTAACATGTTGATGAGCAGACTAGAATTAGCAGCTAGCTAGTTACACATTTGCAACGTAATTGAGGGTCAGATTTTGCATTGAAAGCTGCTTAGGTGACATTCCTTGATGAGTTAATATTTGTCAGGGGGGTCATTGCTCCCCATTTTACCACAATTTAAGCTTTTGTACAGGATTATTATTTTTCCCCAAGTACCAGAAACGTGCCCAATATGCTTCAGGATATTAGACACTTACGCTATGGCGTCGTGCTACAATTGTGTACCTCCTCGACAATTGAATTAATGTGATGTTTGTTGTTTAAATTGACGCTACAAATTTGCGCATGTTTAGATTTTATTGAGCAAGGCTGCATGTGTTTGCTAAATTGTTACTGAGAACAACCGGTTATTAATTGACTTAATCCTTGTTGATATGTTGCCGCCAGACCATTGGTACTGGACGTTCCCGAAAAGTTCGAGACTTGCAGGAAAAAAAATTTGGTCAGCAATCGTTGACGTCTTGTATTGTTGTGTGATTGTTGCTGATATTTGCGAACGGGTTATTTTTCGTTAATTTGGGGCATTCAGGACCTAAATTTGAATTCAAGAATATGCCTAACAAAAATTCGGAGAAATGTCCTTTCTTCCGAGCCGTTTCCTCAATTTTTGACTCCATTATTTCAAGAGGAGTAGATGTTCACCCAAATAAATAAATAAATAAACACACTGAACGATTTTAATGATGTTTGTTCGTAGTACGACGTCTCACTACATTGGCGATAATGTCCTAGCTGTCGATGCGCAATATACTCTGAATCCCCATCTCACTTCGAAGAATCCAACCCTCTTCTCGTTGTTGCACAGCTTCAACAAGATTGTAGTAGTTCTTGGTTTTGGTGCATCCCCCCCTTACGTCTCCAACTGATATTCCCGACCCACCTTCACCTTTTGGCTTCTTTCCCACCAAACCAAACTGTACCAGTGATAATTTTGTCATACTAGGTTGATAAGTCCATTTTTACGACATTGTTGCGCCATTACTGCACTGCAGCTGCGTTATTCAAAGTGCGAAATTATTCTGTACAGTGTTATTGCTCACGATATTTTTTCACGTGCATAACTACTAAACGGCATTTTTGGTTACGGCGTTCTTCCCACAGCATATTGCCATATGGTGTTATACCCGTGGCGGTCTGAGGTAGAAGTCCTTTTGTGTGTCATACGAAAACAGCAACTAGTGCTTGTATTATTAAAATGCTGCGGGACTTACTTGCCACATTTGGGCTGGGAAAAAGGATACTATCCGATAATGGAACAAATTTTATTACCACTGAATTTATAGAATTCTTAAAAGATTGTGGCATATATGTTACATGCCTAATTTTCCAAGCTCAAACAGGAGCATGGAAAACCTGGTACGGAGTATAATCCGTTCTGTAAAAGCTATCCTAACACATTGCTTAAATGCTGACATGCTAGAAAATGCTCCAGGGACGTATACACTTGGGGGGGGGGGGGGGGCCAGACACAAGCCCCTGTCCTCAAGGCAAAGTGAATATTTTGTAAAAAAAAAATGACCGACATTTCTTGGAGCGATGGTGTAAAAGGGACAAAAAAGGTAAAAGAGGGTAAAAAACGGCTAAGAATATGGTACAAAGATGGACATAAATAGGTAAAATCTAAAAATGGGCTGCAAACAGGAAAAAAGTTTCCAGAAAAACAGTAAGTTGCCCTTGCCTCACGGGGCCTTTCCACATCCCTGAATGCTGCATTAAATTTTCTTATGGCGGCATGCAATGTACCGCATAGTACGACAGGGTGTACACCACCAAAATTATTTTCGGAACCAAGTCTAAGATAAGAACACGTCTATGCGGTCTCCGATAGTTACTTGATTTAATATTCTATAGCTTTAATAGGTAATATAAAGTTTGGTACAAAGATGTGCTAACCATTGCATCTATACTACACTGCAGTTCAACCTAAGACAAACTGTATGCTGCGTTACATCTGCCAGTTAACGGCTTGAAGCGGGGTAGCCGCTTCATTTGCTTTGCATCGAATGCCAACCATAAGTAGAGAATGCCACTTCTCGAAAAACGTTGGTTAAAATAGTACCTGGTTTTGTAAATGCCACCAGAGGGCGAAATGTGTCAGTTTCTCTAAGGTGACGTTATGTCGTGTCGACCATGCAAACCCATCGGAGCAGCCCATGACAGCATGAATAGCGTCATTCAATTTTTCGACGTGCGTCCTACACCCAAAGGAGAAACCAAGACCATGTTAACAGCGACAATACTTTTGGAAATGGACTAAATACTAGTGCTTAGGTATTGTTTGAAGGTGAAGGACTTATTCTTGGTTCGATTCAAACAGTACTCGGTTCGTTATAAAAAAAATTTGAACAACGAATGGATATACAACCCGAGTGGCTTGCTCCCTTAAAAAAACTAAGTAACTATGGCATCAGATTTTATGCAAATATCTTATTGTGTTGTTTCTTTTCTACATGGTTATTTCATTAAAAAAAAAAAACTTACATGCATGAATTTTCGAAAGCGACTGGTTTCATTTTCGAATTTCTTGACTGGCCGTTGGCGGGGCCTCAGCAGTGCTGATGCTTGCAATTGGCCGGGAGTGGAATGTTTGGCTGGTATTGAGTGTGCTGCCAGGCCAAGGCAGATATTTTGTGATTTGTTGTATGACAGGCTTCGAATGCTTCTAATGTAGTGTATTGTTTGTTGGTTTCCATGGTTGCTGTTTCGAATGCAACTCTAAGGGCGCGTTTACGTAAGTCATTCTCGCTCGCCAAATGGTATTTGCTAGTCAACCGTTATTTATTCATGATTAGTTTCCCGTTGCTACTAAATGTATGCAGTAATAGATAACAAATTGTATGTATTATAAATAACATCACGGATAAAGAACAAAGTGCTACAGTCATTTTAACCATTGCTACCAGATTGTTGTCATTTCACGCTATTTCCAAAATGTGCTATTTTTCCTCAAGGTACAGCTTCTAGCAATGATCAAACGTCGGTAGAATAAACTGCTTCTCGCAGCGAGAATTCAAAATCCAACATGGCGTCCATTTCGTGGCTACCGAATCGAAGACAAACCATCGAATGCCGGCATACAATAAACAGTCCTTCATCTTGTACTGCAGTAAAAATAGTTTTCTTGTTGTCATAAATCGACGCTCGAATGTTGCAAGCTTCGTACGCCGTGTCACGAGGCACGAGGAGAAGATTTGCGTCTGCGTCGTTGCCATGGTTACTATTACGCCTAAACCACTCGAAAGCCGCATATACTCCGGTAAAGGCGAGAACAGCCATCAGATTTAGTATTGATCAAGTAAAAGCTAGTGAGCGAGAAAACTCGTTGCATAAACGAGCCCTAAGTTTCTCTTCCCATTTTGGCAATTGGCCTGAATTGTTGCGGTAGACTGCATGACCGTTTTTTAGGGTTTTTTTTTTTTTTTTGTTGCTTCTACATCGGATTTACGTCGACTACGACAAGATTCAAAACCAAGCAAAAGCTCCACTTCCGGCCGCTGCAAACATTTGCGCTGCTGCAGCCCTACTAATGGTCCGCCCAAAGCATTCGAAAATCAAAGCAGTTGTTTTCGAAAATTCATGCAAGTAATTGTGTATTTTATTAATTAAAGTGGCACTATGACCGATTGCAGAATACGAACGAAAATACCGTGGCGCCATCTAGCGGCAATGATATTGTTAACCTTTATAGCTTGCTCCCAGGTGCACGAGGACGAACCAAATTTTCACTCAATAATTAATAAGGATGTCGTGGCTTGTTTGTTTCGTTAAAAGAAATACCGCTATGCACTCCTTCGCTTGGTGCAAGCAAGAGCTAGACGGTACTACATAGCGCTAGATGTTGTCAGATTTCGTCTGCTTTCAATCGGTGATAGTGCCACTTTAAATAACCATGTTGAAAAGAAACAATACAATACATTATGCCACTAGAAGATCTATGTAACCCTGAACTCTGAAACTAAGAAACTAACTAAGAAATCTGTAAATGAAACTGATAAAACGATTGGAAAATTTATGCCTACAAACCATCGCACATTGTGGCAATTTAAAATTCTCTATCAAGGCGCTGCCAGCATTACATTCTCTGGAACAAAGCATTAAAAGTTAAACCACTAGTGAACCCATTTCAAGGGAGAAAAGTGGCAAGAAAAGGAGAAAAGCATCTCTAAAAAGCAAGAATTGCCCAATTTGTTAAACGAATCAGCGAACTCCATTTAAAAATCACACAAATCTGCACAAAACAAATCTGGCCCACGCAACCAGCGGCATTCTCGTTATCTGGCTCAAGCAAACCCGCGGGGGCGCCCCGGAAAAAAAAAAAAAAAACTTCACACCTTGCAAGGACTCTCACAGCCCGACATCACAGAAAAATGTCCACTCTTTTTCTCCAATAATAACCAAATCAACGCACTCCCCCAAAACAACATTCCATTTCCATATTCTGGGTTGTAAACCTTACCAATGAAATTTTCCCAAGGCAATTTTCTCGGTATTGGAACTAAGACAAAATTTATTCCTACACCAGCCACCCCAAAACGTCTTCCATAATTCACTGCTGCTGTTGAAACTTGCATTAATGACCTGGCCAATGCCCGTGAAGTAAGAGCTAGAATCCAACCCATGATGCAAAGGGCGAACTGCAAAAAAAGAAAAAAAAAACAGAAAAATTTAAGATTAAGAAATTCGCCTACAATTCTTGAAGTAATCTCATGAGATCACTATCATCAAAAACAAAGGACCGTGATCATGCGGTCTTAAATGACCTCCAAAAAACAATGAAAACTACACTGAAATTAACTACAATTCAACCAACTTTGCGTCATCAACACCAACCAGAAAGACCACCACTGAAAACGGAGCCTAGTTAGTGACAAAAAATTCTACACTCACAAAACCCATCGTACAAGTCAAACTTCGCAAAAGTGACCACCCACCAAGAATCGGTTCTGCTGCCATTAACACCCCCATCCAAAAACTGGAAAAATTGTTGGCTGAAGTAATCTAACTTCTCATCAGTAAAATGTACGCCTTACAAGATGCCACAGAATTCATAAAAAAAAACTCAAAGAAACAACCTGGCAGCCAAACTTAAGGATGACATTCTTCGACGTCGTACAAATATATTCCTGCACACTCCCACAAGGACTCACCTCACAACTGCTACGAAGTACAATAAGAAAACGCTAAGAAAAAAAAAAACCAACATCCCACTATTCACAGAAAAACAGTACCGCCGAATTCTCATTATCATTTTCATAAATGTGTACGTATAATACAATGATAAACTTTATTTACAAAACAAAGGGGCACCAAGAGGCTAAGCCAAGCATTTCTGGTGAACTGGACGAAATTGTCTTTCAAGAAAATGACAGCCTCATAAACCAAACTTTTCCAGAAATCCACTTGTGGACAAGGAACAGCAACGATGTAGTCATCTTCACAATACAGAACAATTGATGCAGTATTCCAGTATATAAATAACTTCCACAATGACATCAGCTTCACACTAGAGAAACAGAAAAATCGTCCAGTGCCTGCCTTGACGTTAAAATAAAAATAAAACTAAACGGGTTCCAGCAAGAATTGTGTACGAAACCAATGCAAATACGAGTACCCTGACTTTTAAATCCCAGCACCCAACAGCAGTAAAAGCCAACATCGTAATTAACAAAATCAAACGAATACAAGAAAGGGAAGATAGCACCCAAGCACAAACTGCAGAAATCAAAGCACTCACAACCAAACTTGAAAACAATGACAATGCTTCATCAAAAAAGCCACGAGACAAAAACCGTGGCCACCTCAAAACAATCAATACATCAAAACAACTGCCATTCCTTGCCGACCTCTCATACCGGAAGAAATAAAATCCGATGTACAAACAAAATAACTAGAAAATGGACTTGCAGTACACTGTATCAACACAGGCCACTGCCCAAATGTGAAGATACTTAAATTTTTCAGAGAGACTGTTTTGTCCTGTAATGTCCCTTGTTTTGTGCCAGTCTGTGTAACCTACCTATCTATTTGTTTTGTTGTGCTCTACTCGTTGGCCTCTATTGCTTTGTCTTGTCTCTTGTTTTCGGTTTCCGATGTTTTCCACTGTGTAATTTAGTGTTTTGGGCGAACAAATTCTTGGTCTTCTCCTGTTTACTATTGCTCTCCTGTATTCCAAACTTTGAAATAGACCCAACTTTGATTTTGAGTACACAAAACCATTTGTTATACTTAGCTACTAAAAAGTACAACGCCTGTTTAAAACGGATGGTCGATTAAAAAAAATTAATCTGCCAGCTGTGATACAATTTAAAATTAATTTAACCTTCTAATCTGACCTGCCAGTTTTTTTAAGCAATGAATTACGTCAAGTTATTGTGAGCATTTTGATTTAGTGGCGTCAATTAGTTTCGGTCTCCATGACAACAAGAGTAACGTCAACTTCGGCAATAGATGCCTTGCCATTGGCACCCTCTGGTGGTAATCGTTGAAAGCAGGTACCTACTAGTTTTACCTAAATACTTACTAGTAGGAAAGAAAGAGTGGCATTACCTTCCTATTCTACTCTGACTCATCATGTTCATTAAAGGTCGAAGAATAGCAGATATATTTCAAGACCACAAATGCTGAACTACAAAAACGTATGCTAATGAAGGGTCTAATGCTTAGCAGCGTCTTACTGGCCAAATTTGACACCTAGACCCTTACAGTCAAAGCTTGTCCGTGTTCCTTACAGGTTTTGACTTTTAGACCCTTACTTTTAACTTTTAACGATACGTTTTTGTTTATTAATATTATATAATTACACAACAAACAATTAAAATTTCAAGGGTTATTTGATACTATAGTCATTATTATTGGTAATATCTCCGCAGAATTATAATTACTTACACCCTATGCAAATGGTGAAGTTACGTCGTAAATATCTCTGGTGTGCGGCCATTCGGGCCAGTGGCGTAGCCATAGAGTGGCAAGGGTGGCAGAATACCACCGGCCCCCAGCCTCAGAGGCCCCCCTAAAGAAAAAAAAGTTATTTAGATTTAAAAAAAGGCTCTTTTGTAGTAAATTAGTTTTATTTAATTTGATATGAACTGTATTTTAAAAATTAGTTTCCAGCCTCCCCATCCGTTCATCCCCCTATTAAAAAAAAAGTGTATAAAAAAAAGCACGAGCTAAAAAAATTTGTGTAAGTACAAACTTTTTTCGGAGTTCTTTTTTTCAAAAAAAATGATAATAGGGATCACTTGACTGGAATACGAAAAAGTGAAGTGGTCCTTATTTTCAGTATAAAAAAAATTTTTAAAAATTGGAAATAAAGTATGGACTAGATATTTTTATGGGCCATCCTGAATATTAAGGAGGGGGCGCCCAAGAATTAGCTTGCCACCGGTCCCACATAACGTAGCTACGCCACTGATTCGGGCTCAAACAGAGCATTGGTTTGGAATGCATTACTTCAAGTACAGTTGCCCCTCCCCGGTTTAACGTAGTTACTCCGATTTTCACACTGTAAGTGAAGTCTTACAATTCCAAAACAACTACAGCATGGAATACGATTTAAAGGTTTAAAAGTTGTGACAAAACGACCGCTACATGAGGTACACAGACAAGAAAAATGTTTTTGCGGGTTTAAAGAACTTCCTTACTTCACAGGCTCAAATCTCAACATACCCGTAACCAACTCAAATTTCGGACAAATACTTGCCGGTCGTCGTGCAGTGGTACAAGAATTCAAATACAAGAATGAATTACAATTCAATTACTACCTGAATATTTGTGTCGGGTGGGGCAATCTCTTGTAACTATTGGATTTTTCAGCATATTTCCAAGAATAAAAACATTTCCTTTCAAATTCATACTCTGCGTTTGTGACATCTTTACGTCGTCGTAGTTGTGATTTGAGCTTGTGAAGTGTGGAAATTTTTTAAACCTGTAAAAACTTATTTCTTGTCTGTATACCTTACGTGCTGTCAATTTTGTCACTAAGTTTTAAACACATAAATCGTATTCCATGAATGTAGTTGTTTTGGGATTGTAATTTGTTTTTTCACCATTTATTTATTTTTTTTTCATTATTGTTCTTTGGTACCATATCTGAGTTGTTTATTTTGAAATACTTATATTTTCTTTTTGGCTGTCTTGATATCACTACTTTATATTACGAAAACTTGATGGTTCCCTTTTCCTTTTCGCATACCCTTTTGTATACCATGCCTCCTGCTGGTGGGTTAAAGAAGCCTTTTTTGGGGTTTACCAGGTTTTTCACAATTGGTTTTTTTCACTCTTGTTCTTTGGTTTCATATTTGATTAGTTTATTTTAAAATCCTTTTTTTTTTCTTTTTGGTTGTCTGATATCACTACTTTATATTGCGAAA
>JAHWFP010047764.1:2736-56236 GCA_023313725.1 Lithobius niger | reverse complement strand
TTTTTCGTTGTCCACTGCTGAACATTATATCTTTTGTGCGTGTCCAAAATGATTCTTTTTCCTCGTTTCTAACGGTAAGTCGGGAAAGGGATCGGATTATGAGAGTGTCATTTATTTTTGCATTGCATTAGATGAATTGTTGTTTTATATGCTCATATGTTTTTCTCGTTAAATAGGGGCACAGTTTGGTGTCGTGGAGTGCCGGTTCTAGCCTCCATGACTGCATTTGTTCGTGTTCTAAAGTGTATTATTCCTTACAAGTGTTCCCATATCCGCCACCTAATCCCTCAACCTAAAAGGGAGTTGAAATGCTTACTGAAAACAACTATCAAACTTGGGACATCCGTATGCTTGGGTTTAAAATTAAGAATGGGTGGGGAATCGTTCTTGATGATCCCCCTCCACCTCCGGGAGCACAGGCCAACTTTGTTGGGGAATATAATACAAAGAATGCATTTGCTTCCTTTACCAAACGATTTCCCCAGAAATACTATTTCAGTTTCAGGGGGTAACTAGTCCTAGGGCGATCTGGGATATGCGCCGTAATCGTTATGGGACACGCCAACGTAGCTATGCAGACTTCCTATATAGACAGTTTAACAAAGTAAAGATTAGACCCACCCACTGAAACCATTCCCTCTTACATAACCTGAGTTATTGGATTGAACCAATCTTGTATGGCAGCTGGGAGGCAGACAGAGGAATGGGAAGTGTGTATGGTCATACTTGACGGGTTGGACTGTCCTCCTTTTGAGGTAACTCGCGAAATGTTGTATTTGCAACCCACATTAACGATCGATCTTGTACAAAGCAGTTTGGCCCATAGGCAATTGCTGATAGAGCAGGGGCAACAGGCTCCTACGCCCATTCCCCCAGTACCAAACCCGTCCTTTGTTTATCCTTACCCTCCACAGCCCTCCTTTCCTCAAACGCATGCTATCCCTTCTCAAGTTTCTGCCAGTGAGACGGTACCAGTGGGTGCTGCCGGAGGATGCTGGTCATGTGGGGACTTAAACCATAGATTCAATCAGTGTGACAGGATCCCACGTGAGTTATGTGTTGGTGTTTGATGTGAAAATTGTGGAGGATATCCACGTTTTTTGTGTGGCAACAATGTTATAAGGGCCCAACAACCTAACCTAACGGGAATACTTCCCAACAAGCGCTCCGGCCAAGGCAAAATCGCCCTAGGGTACGCCCCCTTAATAATAACGATGCATCACGTCCTCAAACTCAACCCCAAACCGATGGTGGGCCAGAGGCATGTGGTTTTTCTGCATTATTGTGGTTTTTCTGCAATGCACGGTCCATTACTGCGTAATGGACAGTACGGTTCTTTTGCCTCACCTCTTCAACCCCCACTCCAGATACTGCCCTTTATATAGTTTGTTCCACATTATGTTTGCAGGAAACTTACTGTTTGACACCACGTTTCCTTGCACTTGTGCAAAAACATGTGTACATCGCACTTGTAGACTTTATACAGTTACTGTTAGTCTACTAATGGGATATTTACGTATTTTTTGCCATCGTACAAGAAGGAAACGCGTCATTGTACAATGTACAGTGTACACTCAGTTTCCTGCAAACATAATGCGGAACAAACTATAGGTTAGATACTGGTGCAGATTGCCATTTACTAAATGTTATGCCACAGACTGTCAATTACAGTCAATTTAGAGGAATGTCAACAAGTTCAAATAGCCTTAGCTGTTCTCGATACGTTTGTGACAGGGTACAGTAGGGACCGTTCTTAGGCAAGCCTTCCCCCTTTAAATTAAGGTTGGCCGATGCTATTTATGTACCCAATGCTAGGTGTAATTACGTATCACTCGGTACTTTACGTTCCTCCGGTTATGTAATATATAACCATGGAGACAATATGCTAATCAGAACTAGCTCTAGCCCTAAGAGGTATGTAATGGCTTTTACTCAAAAGTGGAGAATGTATGAATCCTCTGCCATTCCCTTAGATGAAGTTTTGTCACTACATGAAGCCAAGCTTGTAAAGGATGATGTGTATGTTTGTGCTGCTAGCTGTAGTATAGACATGATGCACAGACACTATGGCCATGTGCCATGTGATCGAATAGTGCAGTTATTTAATAAGGGCTGTGTTGTTGGTCCAAAATTAATTGAGAAAGCTCCGTCCTTTTGTTCCATATGTGCTCGTACCAAGACCACAATAAACATCCTCCAAGGTTATCATGCGTCTGTGCGTCACGTCCCCTGGGTCAGTAGAATTTGTATGTTTGTGGGCCGAGCAATGTGCTTGGTCGCGCTGACGAATATTTCTTGAGTGTGGTAGATATTTACTCTAGAAAGTATTTTGTAATTCCCCTCACTCAGAAGTCCCATGTTTTTGCAGCGTTTAGAACCTTAGTCCTAGAACAGGAAAATAGGACAGTTCTAACACTACAACGTATAGTTAGTGACAACGCCGGAGAGTTCATAAACCTTCTCAGCTTCCCCTTTGCTTCTGGGAGTCATAAACCTTCTGTCAGGGCAAGGGTATCCACCATTTACGTACCCCAACCCGCTGTCCTCAAAATAATTCACCCGCCGAGGGATCACACGGGGTTTTAAAGCAGATGGCACAAGCTTTACTTGCCGCTTCTCAGATTCCCCTTTGCTTCTGGCCCGACGCGATAAAAGCGGCCGCAGACGCTCGTAACACCCTCGATACGAAAGTTTTGCCAGATAGTGTCACTCCTTTAGAGAGGTATTCAGGCCATGTCCCTAATGTGTCTAAAGTAAGGAGGTTTGGATGTCTCGCCTACTTACAGTTAGGTAAAGGTAAAAGGGATACGTTTGGTCCAACTGCCAAGCCATTGCTCAACTTAGGTTACGATTTTCACACCTGTAACTGTAAACTGTATGACTCCTTTACCATGTGTACGGTCACTGGCGTTAATCTCGATCTCGTGGAGGAACAGAATGCATCAACCTTCTTTGGGTGGACTCCTCCTCCGAACTGGGCGATTTGGGACCTATCGCAGACTCAAGTGTCACTCAATTCCTGCACGATGAAAAAGATGATTCTTCAGACGACAGTAATAGCGATACTGCCCCAGCACCTCTTCAACCCCCCGTTACTACTACTCCTGAACCTCCTGTGGTTGTAATGGTGCAGAATAATGCTCGTGCTTCTTGTAGCCGCCAATCTCCTTTGACTGTACAACATGTTTCCATGAGGCGTTCCAGGCGTATACAGGAACCATCGACCCCCGCCTTTGCCTCACATCAATTCTCAGGATGAGGATTATCCCTCAACCACTTAGTATTTTGTCATCATGTATTATAGAAAGCGTACTAAAACTAATTAACCATGAACCATGTGTCCCCCTAACTACTGGCTTTACACGATGGAAGCCATTAACTTTAGTAATATTACCCCGCCTTTTCTGGTTTATCTTCACTATATTTTTCCACTGTATTTCTTGTATTCATTTGTGAAGGCGTGGGGTCGGAACCGACACTGTACTGCCCATTCTGTGTTTTTTTTCCCTCAATGTTTAACGCGGGCTAGTCTCATTTTGGACCCGCACCGACGATTAAGTGTTTATCTTTTGTATCTCTTGTATTACCTTTAAAAATCCCCGCTCGTTCTCACCTTAAGTGGTAATGGGGGAGTTCTGTGGGAGGCTTTGCGGTTTGTCAACTTCATCCACCTCCACCAGATTTCTTTTGCCTCACTCTACGGTTTGTAAACTCGTGGTGTGGGCATTCATGGTCACCAAGGTATTTATTCTTATTTATTTAAATGTATTTTACACGCCTGCATTTCGCCAACTGAGTAACATTCGTGGTGTTGTACACCCAAGTCGACGAATGTTACCGGCTCGTGTCTTGCTGTCGCCCCATTGTTGTGTAGGCTACCGGCCTGTCTCTTTAATGTAATCCTCTCCCAAGAGCAACGCGTACCAGTCGCTAAGTAAAAAGCGTCCTTAGCCCTAAAGATGTAAGCGCCATTTTAATGTTCCAAGGAGGCATCGTACCAATCATGTAAGTGCCGAATTAAATTACATGATAACCCGTTACCAGAAATTCTTTTCCTCGTTTTCTGATTTTTCTGATGAATTTGACTTTTTTCCCCCCTAAGGCTATGTTTGCCCTAGTTTCATAAAAAAAAACCCTCCTTCACAAAACCATTTAACATCTTTTGAATTTTTTGACTAAGCTGGGTGGATTAGTTTTTTTTTTTTATTAGCTGCCAAAGGACTACCAACAGATTTGTGTGCTAATTAGTACACGAATGTGTTAGTAGTTCTTTGGCCGTTTATAAAACAAAAACTAATCCACCGTGCTTAGTAAAAAAATTCAGGAGAATGTTAAATTTCGTTGTGAAGGAGGTTTTAATTTTTATGTGCCTAGGGCAAACAGAGCCTTAGGGGGAAAAAAGTCAAATCCATCAGAAAAATCAGAAAACGAGGAAAAGAATTTCTGGTAATGGATTTGTTTAGACGTTTTTAAAGATTTCTCAAGAACGGTTTGTGCTATCGACATGCGGTAAAGAGCGTTGTAAAGCTCTCGAAAAGGCGCTTCCAATGGTATACTTTATGGTCCAAATCAGATAAAATTTGAAAAAGTTGTACCGTTACCAGAAATTCTTTTCCTCGTTTTCTAAAGAATTTGTGATTTTTTTGGCAACGGTATTATCAATTCAGAATATTGTATTATCGTTTCGAGAGATAATATAATCATTGGATAGATTGTATTATCAGTTGAAAATAAAAGTTTACATTTGTTTCTGGTGACTTAGAACTGGCAGAAAAATATTGCCTGTCTGTGAATCGAACCCAGGACCTCTGGATGGAAGACGTGAGTTTTGCCACTAACCCAAAGGGAATAGATAGCAGGCGCTTGAAAATCAGGCTATTATTTGGTATTTGGAGTCTTAGAATTAAAAGGAAAAAATTCGTTGTTTGTGGGATCGAACCCAGGGTGTGCAGATGGAAGCCAAGAGCCTTAGCCACTAATCTAAAGGGATTCTACAGTAACTACTTGACAATAAGGCTGTTATTTCGTATTTAAAGTCTTAGAATTGACGGGAAAAATTCAGCGGCTCTTGGGATCGAACCCAAGAGCCTTAGCCACTAAGCCAAAGGTATATATGGTAAATGCATGAAAATAAGGCTGTTATTTGGTATTTGGAGACTAAGAATTGAAGGGAAAAAATACAGCCACTCTGTGGATCGAATCCCGGACTTCTGGATGGAAGACAAGAACCTTAGCTACTAACCCAAATGGTACAGACAGCAAAAATCTTAAACTAAGGGTTTATATGGTATTTTAGACTTTGAATTGACTGGAAAAAATACAGCCGGTCTTGGGATCGAACCAGCACCTTTGGTACAGGGCGGCCATTTTGTGTCGTTTTAGCTAGGTAAATAATGAACTAATCCAAATTGAGACAAAATCACTGATTGGTCAAAATTATGTGTCCTGTCCTGCCATTGGTCAGTTTCAGTTAGGCATAAATTAGCCGCCATTTTCTTGCGGCTTTTTACAATGTTTTGTTTTTCGAAATTTGGCTTTAATTCCGAGGGGTGGTGGGTAGTTGGATTTTCAGACATTGCAGGTAATTTGCCAGGAGTCTTTTAGCATGATCACATGACCAGTCAGTGTGTCTTTGGCTCTAACGTTGTGTGGGACCTCAGTGGGTCTTCCTCAACTTCTTGCCTCATTGAAACTCTTTCCCGCCCGTTTGTCTTGGAGTATGGTGTGCCTCAAGGAGGTGTTCTTAGTGTCATCTTGTTTGCTATTGGGATCAACCCCATTGCTCAGCAAGCTGCTGTTCCCCAGTCATTGTTTGTCGATGACTTCGGCCTGCACTTTCGGGCAGCTCGCATGCAGACCTGCGAGCGGCAGCTACAGCTGGCGATTAACAAAGTCCAGACCTGGGCGGTCAGTAATGGTTTCCGGTTTTCTCCGGACAAGACTGTGTGCATTCACTTTTGCCGCCAACGAACACTGCACCCAGATCCTTGCCTGTACTTGGGGCAGGCGCAGATTCCTGTTGTCCCACAGGCACGTTTCCTGGGTCTGGTGTTCGATTCCAGGTTATCTTGGCTTCCACACTTGCGCCAACTTAAAGACAAGTCTTTGCGGGCACTTAACATCTTGCGGGTTCTGTCGGGCACTTCATGGGGTGCCGATCGCACTGCCATGTTGCACCTCTACAGAGCCCTTGTCCGCAGCAAACTTGATTATGCGTGCATGGTGTATGGTTCGGCTAGTGACTCGACTCTCAGGTGTTGGACACTGTGCATCACAGTGGCCTGCGTGTGGCGACTGGGGCATTTCGAACTTCTCCAGTGGTCAGCCTCTATGCTGAGGCCTCGGAGCCACCTTTGGCCATTCGTCGGCGGAAGCTGGCCATTCAGTATGCTGTGCGTTTACGTGCTGTGGAATCCAGTCCTGCTTGGTCCATGTTTTTTGGGCCAGACTTGCGAGTCGGTAGACACAGGGTGGGTAAGGGTGATTTCCGCGATAGGCTCCAGCAGTCCTGTCAGGAGATAGCCTTTGAAATGCCCACCGTCTTGAGGCTTGGGGGGATGCCAGTGGCCCCTTGGCTTGTCCCAAGTGGCATTTTCATTTTCGCTCTGGCGTCCCTCCCGAAGGGTTCCACTCTACCAGCAAGGTACTTACAGGAGTTCCGGCGGCTGTGTTCTCAGTACGCCGATTATCAGCGGCTGTTTACTGATGGGTCGAAGTCGGACGCTGGCGTGGCTTGTGCTTGTGTTTGTAAGGGAGTGACGGTTGCCCACCGCCTTCCATCAGGCTATTCTGTGTTTTCATCAGAGCTTTTGGCTCTCGGTTTGGCGGTGGAATGGATCCTTGGCCTTCAGGGCACGCATTTCATTATCTTTAGCGATTCCATGAGTGCCCTGGAGTCCTTGGCGAATTACAATCCTCGGAACCCCTTGACACAACGTGTCCAAGCTTTGCTTTCCCGCTTGCCTGGCCAGTGGAAAACCGTGCTTTTCTGCTGGATCCCGGGCCATGTTGGGATAGGTGGAAATGAGCAAGCGGATTCTGCAGCAAAAGGGGCCCTTTCTGGCCCTCTCGGAAGGGATTTCAGCCTTGTTCCCTCGGACGCTTTTCCAACTCTGCCTCTGCCAAGCCTCGTGGGATGGACAGGACGGAAATAAATTACGAGCTATTAAAGGCACTGTTGAGGAATGGCACTCGGCGAGTCGCCGCAGTCGCCGTGAGAAGGTGGTGTTGGCCCGTTTGCGCATTGGTCACACTCGACTTACGCACTGTTTCCTTTTGCGGGGGGTTGACCCTCCTGAATGTTATTGGTGTCGGCGGCCACTTACGGTCCGGCACTTCCTTGTTGATTGTTGCCATCTTGATGGTTTTCGTCGTCGTTTCCATCTTCCGCATGACATTGTACGCCAATTGGGCGATAAGTCTGTCCTCCTGTACGGTGTTTTTCAATTTTTGCAGGAGGTACAGATGTATGACTAGATTTAGATTAGGGGTTTGAATAATATCTCTGAATGTGTGGTGCAGTGGCAACCCGGACCACTGCACTGTGACTGAGGTTGGCGCTAATGACCAAGCTGTCGACGCGCCATTAAGCCTCATCCCCCCCCCTCATTGAAAGCTCGGTTCAAAAGTGGACCCAACATTGTCTGGTCCACTTAGTTTCCCTTCCTTCCTAAAAGTGCTCCAAATTCAATGAAAATTAGCCAAAAACATTGTCTGGGGTGCCAAATTTCCCCTAAATTGTTTACTTCCTAACTGCCTTCTACGAAACCCTTTACAGGGACCTGCTGTGGACCTCTTGAAATTAGGAATCTGCACCTCCGAAATTTGGGGGGTACCACTGTTACTTTCTTAATGCTTGAAAAAAATTGGCTACCAGTAGACTTGAACTAGAAATCTCTTGGTTTGACGACCAGAAACCTACCACTGAGCTATTCAGACATGTCACGCATTCTGTAAAAGTTTCCTTAAGTACTGTCGTTACCAATGGCATGGCAAAAAAAATTTGGATGAAGGAAGACTCGAACCATCAACCATTTGCTTTGAAGCCAGTAACTCTACCACCAAGCCATTACAGCCAGACATGTTAACCAGTGTAGTAATGCTAATAAACAAAGGGAAAGTAGTCTTTTCACTGTAATATTGATGGAGTTCAAATTTCAATTACACCATCTGAACCGCCATTTCTAGAGCTTTCCAATGGCGTTTATTTCGTGGCAATCGGCCCATCTATTGTCAAAATATTTACAAAAGAATGTGGGAAAACGTTAAACCTAATACAACCTATGTAGAAGTTAGGGAGCAAAATGACGTCACAAAAATAAGTCGAGGAAACACGAAAAAAAAATTTGAAAAAGTTGTACTGTTACCGTTTTCTAAAGAACTTGTGATTTTTTTTTATTTTTCAGGTTGTGGTTGTTCCAGTCAAAAAATAAACAAAAACCTCTGGTACAGTACCATTTAGTACTCAAATGCAAAATTTCAGCAAGATAGGTTGAATAGTCTCTCTGTAATCTTATTCCAAACAATTCTAACACATTCACATACTAATAGCATGTGAATGTGTTAGAATTCTTTGGAATAGGATTGCAAAGAGACTATTCAACCTAGCTTGTTGAAATTTTGCATCTCGGCATTAAATGGTACTGTGCCGGAGGTTTTGGTTTATTTTTTGACTGGGACAATCACAACCTGAAAAATAAAAAAATCACAAATTCTTTAGAAAACGAGGAAAAGAATTTCTGGTAACACATTGTTCTCCTCCTATGATACGATTATGAACTATAAAATGCAATCGTTTGTATCATAAACTGTTTCGGACTAAATCGTACCAAATTATTGTCCAGAAATGTTCCCACCAATCGTCGTTGCAACTGCGTAGGGCAGAAACCTTTTGTAGAACCTAATACGAACTCAGACTAAGCACCGTTCGTAGGTATCATGCTTAAATATTCTCCATTGTAATTGTACCGTATGTCACGGAGAGGAATAAACCGGAAGAATACGTTGTCCCCTTAATTGCGTTGCCTTCCTTCATTTGTGTTACGAATCGGGATGATATACGGATCCCTGGGACAGTAATATCACACTAAAATCCATCTATAGCCAATATTCTGTCGTTTTCCCTCTGATGCTTCGTGTGGATCCGAGGGCAAGTATAACTGGTAGTGGCTTTAACATCTTTTGGGCCTTCGATTGCTATACTGTGTATTAGGGTGTTTCAGATAGTATGGGTAAAAAATAAATTTCATAAATTCATGTGTCCCACCCCCACTTTTGTGCCACTATAGAAGAAAATAATTCCTACAAAAATTTGGACAGATTGGACAACATTAAGAGGTCGCTCAAGCGTGTTAAAGTTTTTACTACTTTACAATACTATACACTATGCGACACAAATCACAGTACAACGCGACCATTGCATATGATGACAACTGAATTTGTGAAACTACGGTATGAATAATTGAATATTAAAAGAAGAACATTCGTAGTCTGCTACCAATACCAAAAAGGTAAAATTCGTAGTCCTTCTCCATGTAAAGGTCAGTTTTCCTACATTTCAGAAAATATTTGACGGTGGTTGGTAACGACTTGTAGAAGAAATTGTTTTTAATGCTTGTCTTTAGTAATCAAAGCGTTAAACTCTGTGATTAATGCCACTCCACACACAGCATTGTCATTAACTGTAGCAAGGTTTAGAACTATGTCTAGGCCTTGCTTATAATCCTCTCTGGCATTCCATGACTAGGTCATGGAGAGAGGCTTGAAATGCGGGGGGCGACGAGACGCATTGGCACACCGAGGACTTCAAAAGTCTGTTTAGTGTTTAGTGAGTGAAGATTTTCAGTGTTTTCCATCACAAAATCAGCTACAGTGAAAGTTGAAATATCTTTTCGCTGAGTAACATGTAGTTGGTGATGGTGGTTCCATCATACTTTCATGACCGCCTTCTGCAATAGCCTGTAACATTTTTTGCCTGCACTTGAGTTAGACAAAGGAATCAAAGAAAGCAAGTCCTGACAATTCTTCACTCAGGTACCAGAGATGTGCCTAAAAGTTGGAGAATGCAGCTTTTGACAAATTGGAGTTTACAGCATAATACATTGCAAGTTTTTGAAGGAAGTCTAGAACATTCACAGCACCAGACACTGCATGGGGAGTGGTAAATCAAGCCCTAACGTACAACGTTATTACAAACACTCAAACATTGCGTAAACCCGTCTTATCTGAGGTAGTAAGTTTGAACTGTGCTTGCAGCATGAAAATATTCAGGTTGTTCAGCGTTTCTGCAATCCATCGAGCAGAACCCATGCCCCTTGTTAAGGTTGTGTCAAAGCACATGGTATTAACATGGCTGGCGATGCCCCAATCATCGATTAACTTTACGACAGCAGATGCTTCCACCTCTCCCGTGTTGATGAAGTTTAGGCACTCCTAACAATTGATCAACTCAAACAACCAAAACAAGGACACGAAGACAATCAGCTCCTTTCCCATCCTAGCGGACAACGAGTGAGACTTCAGGAGTATATTCTGACTTCAACTTTGAAGCAATTTCTTTTCGAATATGGCTCGCGATCTATAAATGGTAGCAGACCTTACGTTCAACTCGTTAATGTTATGACCCACCCTCTTTGCTGTGGCTGTATAAATTAATGTAGCTGCTTGGTCACTCATTTGAGTTATATCGAAGGAGTCACCAATTCTGCAGTGAGTTTCTGGCTCTTCGTAGTATGTTTTTTACAAGTTGAAGTTTGAGCAAAAGCGTCAACATCAATGGTTTCATCACCATAACTTGCGGAGTTTTCTTCTCCTCACTGTAAAATACATCCGATACCAATGTGCCACTCCTGTTCGGTACTCAGCAGCTTGCTGTTTACTTTCCAACAATTTATTTTCTTATTTTCAGCATAGGATTCCTTGCCAGCTAGAAGGACATCCACTTTGCCCATTGTACCCATGGTGAAAAAACACTCAGATGGTAATTTACCCTGTTCGATGGTAAATTTACTTCCAGTTACACCATATAACTGTTTCGTGTCTCGTTTTCACACTAGCTGCAGGCGCTTGTGCTGGGGCAAGTGGAGCAGCCATTATAAAAAAGAAATTGCACAATTAGCAGTTAGCACATTGAAGATTAACGAAGAATCTATGTATTTTAATGCTGTCAATATGAAAAACTTCAACGCTCGTGAGGTACCTCTAAATATTTTTCAATGTAGCTGACATTTTTTCCAGAATTGTTTCACGTATAGAGGAACAGAATTACAGGGTGGGACACTCAAATATCAGTACTTCGATTTTTTGAAGCACCCTACTGTGTATACGGTTGTTAGTTCGGCGTTACTACTAAATAGCAGCAGCAACTTCATCAGCTTCGCTGTACTACATACTGAACTTGTAATATTAATGGACGATGGCCATAACTTGGCCGAAACACATTGTGTAATGGTGTATTGGAAGAGGGAACAAAAATCTTTGAATCAGTTTTTGACTAGTAAGTTGGTTGCAAGGTCAGTTGTGAACATATACACGAGTAGAGTATTCATCACTTGCAATAAACAAAGTCTTAATTCCTAAATTTTCGAATTAAGGAACGTTACTCTGTGGAACCTTAGGAACCTGATGAAGTTTCTCTTCCGGCAATACACCGGTTTTTCTCTGAGCGGGTGGTCGAGGCCTGGAATGCCCTGCCAGCATCGATTGTTCTTTCCACTTCACTTGATTCTTTCAAAAATCATCTCGACCGTTTTCTTGGTTAGGATTTTTTTGGGGGTTAGCCCTTGGTGCGGTTGCGTTTGTGTTGGGGGAGGAGGGAGGGGTGGGGGTGGGTGGGTGCTTTTTGGCTTTTTTGCTTGCACCGTCGGGTTTTCTATTCTGTTCTATTCTTACTCGCTATTCTTGTAGGAGACATAAAAAGTTCGGCATCTGTTGAAATAACTATGATAAACTGCATAGGCAAACTTAAAAAATAGGTAAAAAGTACCTAAAAAAGGCTAGTGAAGAGCCGTACGTCACAGCAAAAGGCAAAAAGTCTAAACTTAGCCAAATGAGTATTGCACTCAAATGTCTGAGGAGCATTAACAAATGTTGTAAAGTCATTAATATCAATTTAAATATAAATTTAAAATAAGTTTCTACTTGCTCTGCCTACAATAGAACCAAAGTGTGTTTTCTAGTTTTTTCCCAGAAATTATTTCCATAGGTACACGGAAATAGTTAAACTCTCTCGTATTAAAGACACAAGCCAGTGTCTAATGGTGGCCATACCAGTTGCGTTATCTGGATAGGACGGAGAGTGATGTTGAAAATGGATCACGGCAAAGGCACCACCATTCTAAGAACACCGACTAGAAAATAAATGTGCAAGATTGTTGCAATGTCACAAGCTTGAATTTTACAAAGTTTCTCATGTGAATAATTATTGGTACCCACCTAGGTATATTTCATGCAAGATGCCCATGTAAAGGAGTGCACCTTTCCCAAGTACCCTAGGGCTCCTTTAATAACTGATTAACACTGTTTTCACACATGATAATTCGTCGTGCGTCAGCCCTGGGCTGGGCCAGCGCTCATGCCAAGGTCCGGACGCACTTTGATTTCACACGTAGTAAATGCTTGCGAGCCGACCTGCGCTCTCTGGGAGCACTGTCTGTATTGTTGACAGGTGGATAAGAGCACTGAGTCGGTTTCACTTCTCATATTGCCTGTTTTCAGGTGAAGATCGGCATTAATGTGAAACTGTTGCTGCTATATTGTTTGATTATAAATTAAAATAGCCAAGAGTTGGAAAAAATCAAATACGAAGACTAATACACCATCTTCGCCACGAACATTGAGAGAAAAATAAACCACGGGATAAAAAGCCAAGGGAAAAAAAACATTACAGAAGTTATTTCTTGACGAACTTCCAACCCTGTCTGGTGAAATTCGGCCAAGATAATTAATCTAACCTAACCTATATGTTAAACCACATGAGAAGAAAACTACTAAACCATTTTCTTTAGTCTTAAACTAACCCCCCCCCCGCCCTCCCCGGCTTCTGTTATTGGTAACCCCTTTTCCGCCAAACCTCTTTCAGTGAATTTGGTAAATATCAAGTTGATTTTCGGTTTTATTTCTTGCGTTATTAAATGTGATGTTTTTATTTCAATACGGGTGTGAAAGCCATTTTTGTGGCTGTTTGGAACAACTGTCAGACTGCTTAAGTAGAGATTCAACTTTCTGTCCTTTGGATAACAATACCGAAGTTAATAATTAGATCTTAGCGGTGTGGTTCAGCGAGTGCAGTGCTGATCTATAAATATATCCAAAGATTGAAGGTTCGATTCCTTTGTTGGGGCAGTCTAACGTTCAAGAACAGAAAAATGGATGATTCGTATCATTTTTATTTCGACATTTCTCTGTATTATACAAAAATGATGTCATGTCCTTCATTTCGCAACAGTTTGTTATTATGACAACATACCTTTACACTCTGAAACATGGTTGGTTCTTTGACAAGGTTAGTTTGAGTTCAGATGACTTTTATTATTTAATTTTGCTCATTAAAAAAACGGTATTTTCTAATCTGTATTCTTCCTTGTACTGCAGCTTTTCTTTTGGATACACCCAAATAAATCATTTTAAGGGTGCTAAATTTACGTGTTTTCAGTCCGTGTAATAACCACTATTTAATTTACGATTGACACATAACTTTTTCTCTTTTACTGTTTACCGTTTTCTTTTGCTTGTTGACACTTAAAAATATGGCGGGCTAGCCAGGGCCAGCCAGGCTGATGAGGGCTGGCCACTTTTGAGGTTTGGGGCTGGGCGGGCGTGCTAACCCAAAAAACATTATTACGTGTGAAATCCGCCATCACGGGTCAGCCAGAACTGGCATCATAACATTATAACGTGTGAAATCAGTATAGGTAGAGTGACGTGTAGACTACCACCAGTTTCAATCCCAGAAGGGTACACTGAGAAGTACAACTGGGATTTATTGTAACATTTCGTAGTATTGGTGAGCATACAATGTGTTAGGCTATGTCAAAATAACTGCACTCATCAAGATAAACTCCTTAGGTTTACTTAAGATATTGTGAAAAATACAGCATTACTGAAAGACATCTGACACACCCATTGTAGTGAATGTTGCAAACTGTAGTGTATGTTGGAATACACTCTTAACTGCATGGGGAAACTATGGCATAAGGAATAAATGGAAACAACTACCAGGGTGTAAGCTACCACTGAAGAGACGGCTTTACTGCCTGTGAGCAGAGGTCATATAGCTGTTACAAAATCATGTGACAGGAAGTATGGAGTACAGTTTAATTACAATGTTATATAGCTAACCTGGTAGATTTATTATGGTAAGCTGGAGGGTTGACAAACGGGAACCTATTTTGCAGCGGCCATTGTGGTGCCACAAATAACGACACCACAATAGACAGCACGAAAAAAAAAAATTCCAGCCTAGCTGAAAAATAAAATATTATAGGCAAGATATTTTTTTAGTGCACTGTCTATTTAAGAGTTTACACAAGTTTGTCCTTTCAAAGAAAAAATAACTAAACATTTTACGAAAGCTGTGTCAAAATCATAACTCAGGATTTCATTCTTGCCAGTTTGAAATTTTCATTTGGAACCAATTAGTTTCTTTATTTAACAATCTAACAATTTATGAAAAAGTAGCTTATTTTTTTAAAATTAATTTCAATTTTCAGCAACATTGCAGCTAGAACGCTACAAGGCAGCTGTCGGACATCTGGCATCCCTATCAGGTGCAGATGTAGTTACTTTGTTAGAAAAATCACCGGAGTGCTTACTGATTGCCCCTCTCAGCAATGGTTCCGATGCGGAAGTATTTTGTTACATGAAAACACAAAAGAAAACATGGAATGATAAAACCGGGAAATCAATTGTTCACACGAATAATAGAAACAATACACTTTTCTTAATTTTAAAGGAGGACAGTTAAAATTGACAGTCTGTTCTCTGCACATATAACTAGAGACTTTTCACGTTTTAGCGTTCACCGCACAGTTTAAAAAAAAAACCTCATTGATTTTATGAATAACTAAGTTACGAACAAAAAACGAAGAAGGTTAATTCTTTTGTTTAAAAGACTAATGATCCAGCATGTCTGAAGCCTTTCTTAATCTTTTAGATCGTGGCTTTACATTAGCTTTCTCAAATTGTGCAGCCTCATCACAGTGCGGGGGTGATGGCACAATTTTACGTTTGTAAGTATTTTTATTTCTCGCACGTTTTGGAGTTTTCGCTAGTTCATCAGATTGCACCGTTGCAAATAACGGAGACTGTGACCTTTCTGGCTGTACAATTTCCTCAACAGGAGCGCTGTTATCAGCCAAAGGTACTATATTTGCCTTGTCGGATGCATCTACTGAACTTGTAGGGGGTGTATCAAGAGATATAGAAAATTTGCTTCGTAAATTCTCAGGTGATTTAGCCTGATCTTTGATTGGTGATTGCGGGCTGTTAGCAACAGGCAAAGATCGCCGTAATTGGCTCAGAGATTTTCTCGAAGGAAATGCGTCAACGGAAACTTGTTTCTGGTGACGTTTACCACCAAAAGACATGCGATTTTTTGATTTTGAGCGAAGTTCAGAAACAACGGGTTCTCGCTCATTAATATTCACGCTGGATTTGATGGTTTTAGGCTTTGCAAAATTCGCTTTCGGTGACTGCTCGGCACAATTCTCAACAGTACGTGGTCTTAATTGTTCGCGGTGTTTGCGATATTCATTACCGTTAGTGTCAACGATAATATAGAATTGATGTTCCCCTATTTATGCACTACGCCACTAGACCATAACCTAGAATTTGATATACTAAAGTCACGGTACCAAACAGTGTTGCCCATTCGATATAATTTGAACTCACGGTGTTTTGTTCTTTCAATTTGCTTTAACTGTTTTCGGCGAACAGCTGTGGCATGATCGGGATATAACAAATCCAGCTGAGACTTCAACTCTTGGTTAAAATACAATTTACCAGGTGTAGCTTGTGTGGTAGTGGAGATAGTAATTCGTGCTGATAATACGTAAGAATTTATGCTCTCCTGAATTGTGGATCCCTGTCGCCTCGCTGCCTTATAAACTCTCTTAAAATTCTTAACATAGATTTCTGCAAAGCCGTTCGCCCAGGGCGCAAAACTAGGCTCGGTGATGTGCCGTATACCATTAGTTTTTAGCCAGGCTTGGAATTCATTTGACATAAACTGTGCTGCATTATCTGTTACTAAGCTGTCCATTAAGCCGTATTCGGCAATGTGGTTATTTAACACAACGATAACTCGTGCAGACGTTGTACACTGCATTTTGTGCACGAACAGGATTTTAGAATGTGCATCAACCAGGATAAAAAAACATGTAATTATCCATTGGGCCAAGGAAATCCACGTGGGACCTAACATTAGGCTTCAGTGGATATTCCCAAGTATGTTTAGGCACAGCTGCTGGAGTATCTTTGTACTCTTGGCAATTTTGGCAAGACTTCACTTTATTTTCTATGTCCGAGTATATTTTAGGCCACCACACCTTTTGCATAGCCAAACCTTTCAGTTTCACTATTCCAAGGTGTGCGCTATGGAGATCTTTTACGATTTGCTTTCTTAACCCTTTAAGTAGCATGAACGTATATATACGTCAACGATGTGGCCCAAGTGGAGCAACGACTTATATGTACGTCGAAACTTTTGCGGGTCGAAGAATTCAAGTGTCGGCCGAAATACCGACATGAGAAAAGCTTAAATTCGCTACCCGATATGTTGTGAAATGATTTCTGTAAACAAAACGTTGTTACCGATGTCTATAATAAAAAAATCACTTTAGTTGAGTGTAGTCTCACTCATAGGCGCCGGAGACAGGGGGGGGGGGGCGGTGGGGCCATGGCCCCACTACTTTTTTAGTTTAGTCTATTTGGCCCCACCACTTTTTCCAGTAAAAATCGCTGTATAGTATGTTTTCATTGCTTGTCTGGCTTATTTTTATTATTTTGTCCAGTGAATGGCCATTAAAAACTAATTGCTGTTAGTTTACATATCATTGACTTCATGTAGTTTTGGTTATGGAAGCTGCGAGTCGGCGACATGCATAGTACGAAGTGAAGCGCTTGCGAGTCGTGACCTGCGTCACATAGCGCCCAACCATTTAGCTGTTTGTTATTAGACCTTGCTTGACTTGACTTTTCGAAAGTACCAAAGGCGTGCAGCGATGTAAGCAACTATGGATTAGAAATGGGGAATACAAGCATGTCGAAATATTACGAAAGTGGTTTGAGTACTAGTGATGAAGATAAGAGAAATAATGAAAAGTTTATTATAGTTTTTGCGTTAGATAGCCACGATCGTAATGACCAGACCAGCCATGACACAAGAACTTCACGGGAAAAAATAACCGTCTCGGACCCAGAACCAACCAGTCTAAAAGTTTTTTTTTTTTTTGTTGAGCGTTAAAAAAAAAGCACCATATGTGGATGTCTAAACTATATTTCCAAACTTCATTAAAAATAACCCGTGGGGGGGGGGGGCGGATATTTCGGAACATGGCCCCACCGCGTTTTTAAGGCTTGAGGCGCCTCTGGTCTCACTAAAAACTGCAAAAATGTGGGTTCATACATTTTTTCCAACGTTCAAAAGCAAAAAATTGGTCATTTTCCATCAACGGTAGCGCTTCAACCGTTTGACCGGGCGCCGCCATCTTGGGTTCGTTGAAAAGCTAGAATTCCCCTCGACCCGGGCCTCAACGCATTTTCTCGATGCCCGTTTGACATTGGCCAATCAGATGGAATAAGAGAATGTTTGTGGCTGTCTCGAGCTGCCTTTCCAAAGCAATTGAAGATAGCATTCCCTCATTGGCCAGTTGGCACCACGTGACAGATTTGGCACACTCTCATTGGCTGACGGGCGATTTCACAATGGCCGCCATGGTGCGCTTCGGATCTCACATGAGCGATTGTGTTCAGTTCGTTGTTGAAATCGACGAGAAGGATGATGTTTTACAACATTAAAAAATTAAAACTGCCACTGCGATGCACAACTAAAATGGAAAAGGAGCCTATAAACCTTCACACTACCAATTATCAGGTGGGAACAAAGATTTTTAGCCCAACTAACGCCGACTTACGAACGCGTTTTCTCAACACGGAGATTTTCAATTTTAGTTCGTAAAGCCCATAATTAAGAAAAATTTGTTTCTCCGAAACTATTACAGCAATTTATCTGATTTTTTTTGAGCACATTAATGAATATCTGTTGCGTGCACGTAGCAATTTTAAGGTCATCGTGTCCAATATTTTTCGGAAGAATAAATATTTCGTTAGGACGTTAGTGCCTCACTCCACAGGTGAAAAAAAACTCGCTCAATGCACAACGACAATTTTTTTTAACTCGCTCGTTAAAGGGTTAAGGCAGCAGGCACCAGGATCCTATGCACCCAAAATAGAGTTTCGGTTTTGATAGAGATTTCAGTATGACGTGTGAAGTACGGTAACAGGTCAGGGTTTTCGCACTTTCCTGGCCAGCCATGATTCACGTTAACGATAAACTTTAGAGAAAATTTTATCACGTTTGCTTTCCATAACTAGTGTCTCGTTTCAAACTGGCAAGTTAGAAATAGTTTCAATTGCAAGGACGTTGTACTGGGCATCGGCTTCTTCAAACTCCTCAGTATTTGGTAGGGAGAGTCTAGATAACGCGTCAGCAGTTAGGTTTAGTTTGCCGGGAATATGTTCAAACTCATAATCGTATGCATTTAGCATAAGAGCCCATTGCTGAACCCTAGCTGCAGCCATTTGTGGAATTCCCTTTTTAGGGCCAAAAATCCATATCAAAGCCTTCTGGTCAGACTGTAATATGAATCGCTGACCATAAACGTACTCATGAAATCGCTTCACTCCCCAAGCCACACTGAGAGCCTCTCTATCAAAATGACTATAGCCCTGTTCGGCTTAGGTTAGCTTTCGTGAGGCGAAAGCTATAGGACGTGATTCGCCATTCTTCATGACATGCATCAGGCACGCCCCTATTCCGTAAGGTGAGCCATCACAAATGAGCTTCAGTTTTAATTTTGGATCGTAATGAACTAAAACCTTGGATTTAATAAAGAGTTCTTTCACTTTACTCACAGCTTGGTCACATTCTGCCCCCCCCCCCCCATATCCACTTCACGCTTGGGCTTAACAAACGAGTAACTGGTGACGGAATATGAGCAAGGTTTAGTAAGTACTTTGAGTAATAGTTTACAAAACCCAAAAAGCTATGTAGCTCTTGAACACAGGTTGGGTTAGGAGCATTTGTGACAGCTTCAATGACCTCAGGGAGAGTATGCAGGCCTTCATCACTAAGCATGTGGCCTAAATATTTCAATTCAGGCTGCAACAATTTGCACTTCTCGAAGTTTGGCTTCTGCATCTTGTAAAGAAGTTAACAGCTTTTTTAAGGAATCATCATGCCTGGCCCCCTTCCCACTCACTAGGATGTCATCATAGAATGGGAGACATTTGGGGATTTTACTAGTGATTTTTGTCATGACCCTCTGGAAAATTCCAGGACTGGACGATACGACCAGAGGTATACGCAACCATCAAAATAAGCCCAGGGGAGTATTTATTGATAAAGCTTCTTGGGACTCTTTATCGAGTTTAATTTGCAGAAAGGCATCCTTAAGGTCGATAAGGGGAAAAGTGTCACTACCTGCTAATTTACTAAATAATTCTGCGGCCGTGGCGACCGGATAGTGGTCAACTTCTAATTAATGGTTCACGGTGGTCTTGTAATCACCTATTTGTCCTATTTGGGGACCTATTTGTCCATCCGGTTTATGAACTATGACTATAAGAGTAGACTACTGAGAGGTCTCCACAGGCTCTAGAGTTACAAGGCCAACCAACCTGCGAATTTCTTGGTTAACCTTTTCTTTAAGTGCTAATGGTACTGGGCTAACATGACAGTACACAGGCTTTGCATCAGGTTTTAAATGAATCTTGGCTTTGTAATTCTTAAATTTACGCATACCTTCACTAAATAGTTCAGGGAAACCTTTTACTATTTCTGTAGTGTCAACTGGTGTAATACTAGTTTTAATTTGCTTTACACCCTTGGTAGGTTTAACTTTTGTTTGCAGGTCATAATATGGATGGAAATCTACCCGAAAAATAGAAAGCCAATTCTTTCCCATTAAAGCAGGTTTATAAAGTTTGGAAACTAAAGCATCCAAGTGTTCAGTTTGACCTTCAGACTTACAGTGTAAATCGTGTTCTCAATTCCATCTGTGTATGTGTGTATAGAATACGGACTGAGCTTTAAGGGACAATCCGCAAAATATTTATGATGCCACTCAATAGGAATAATGGATGCATCTGCCCCGGAATCAAGTTCCATTTCAAGATTGACACCATTTAAGCAGACTGGCATTTTCCACTTATTCGAAGAGTGTTGTTTTTCAACACTAAATAATCGTTTTCAGATTCGCTATCAGCTTCTGAACCAGACTCAGAATTTTCGGTTACAACATTCCCGCCATCTTCAACCTCACTATCAGATTCACGTTCTAATTTGTGAATTCGTTTCTTGTATCTATATTTCTGCTTACCCTTAGGCCTAGACTTAAAACTCGTGCTAGTACTGGGCTTACTATGCTCAAATGACGTGGTAGTTTTTTGAGTATGACTACTGCTTTTCCTACACAACGGTATGGCATCTGCTACAAGTATAGTCATGGTAGTTGCACCGGGTTTTCACATGGCCAGAATTACTGCAGCGATAGCAAATAAAATCTTTAGAAGATTTTGGCTTATTATGGTTCTTTCTTGATTTTTTAGCTAAGTAAGTGACTGATTTAGAGTGACTTCTCAGAACTTTCTGATCAGTTTCAGTGGATTCTAGGGATAATGCCAGGGATGTTGTATCCTTTAATTTCAGAGTCTTTTTCAATAATTCTCGCTGAATAGCCAGAATAAATTCCTCCTATCAGGCGGTCTCTTATCATCTCAGTGTTAATATCAGTGACTTTGTTAAAGTCACAATATTTAGTCATAAGTTTTGTGATGTCCTAGGCGGGGACACACCTTAGCCCAGCGCGGGCACCAATGGTAATAAACACACGGACTACCAGAGTGTAGGCTACAGCTGATAAGACAGCGAACTTCCTGTTTACTTGTCTTTATATACAAGGAAGTCATGTGATGCACTTAAGACTATATACAATTATGGAATAGCCTATTAGTAGTTAAAGGGGTATCTTGACATGAAATTGACATGAAATTGATGGCTGCCATTGTGGAGCACACAAGTGACGACTCCACAAGTTTTAAAGCTGCTAAATATTCCCCAATGCTCTCATCGGATTTCTGGGACCTACGGAAAAACTTAACTCTTTCAGAAACCACTGAGGGCACTGGTTCTACGTCATCCTTTTTCACTAATTCGTCAAAAGACATTAAATCGGGAAGGTCAGCTGCAATAATATTTAAAAAGCGGTCAAACATTTTTTGGCCTACAGAAGCCATTACGAAATTTACTTGCTTAAGTTGCAGCTATTTCTTTTGCTTTGAAAAAATAACTTATCAGATTATAATATTTTTCCCATGTGTCTGTTTCACCATCAAATTCGCTGAACAAAACCAGCGTTTTTAGAAGACGCCATTTCTTCTTCACTTTCAGGACCACTATTTAAATTCAAATTTAAGTTATGGTCAATTACAGCGCTAGCGCTCACTACAGTATTAGATTCACTAACTGTAACTACAGTTTTTTTGCAAACGAAACCTGTCTTTGGCATAAGCCTTACAAGGTAAACAAAAAATCTATTTAAACTACAATCCTATTTAATTTGCAAGATTAAGTATGGAGCACTCGAGACTACCGGTTGCTATTTAAAACAAACTAGCTTAACTGTAGCCTACCTAGTTGTATAAATCAATCGCTCACAAATTAACTTAAAGGGACTAAGCTTTTTAAATGTTTAGACGTTCACTCTCTAAGCAACGTTTTACAAAACAACACTTCTGGCCTAAGCCGCAGCACAGACCAGATTTCACTTATTTTAAGCGTAAACCTACGGTGCTAAATTTAACATCGGCATAAAACCAGCCTGAATATGGGATAGGCACTATCGAATCTACTAGTTAATTTAGCAGCGCATTTTTCGTGCCTTCAGGTTTATAGTACTGCCTTTGTGACATGCCAGTGTGTCGCTCTAGAACACTACCTTTGTAAAATTAACCTTAATAAATTCAATTCCCACTCCAGTTCTAGCTAGTTAGGTACTAAATTTAACTATTATCATTTCGTACCACTTATCAGCTCTACCACTACAAAATTACACATTTTGGAAAAAACTAAACTCTGATAGAATTTCAGAGCACAAATTTTCATTGCCAACATGAAAAAAATTTTGCCACTCACCACAAATTTGGGGCACAGATGTGGTTGAAGACCTATCATTTTTAGCTTTAAATTTAAAACTTAAACCATAGTATCGGCTCGTCGCCAACTGTAGTGTATGTTGGAATACACTCTTAACTGCGTGGGGAAACTATGGCATAAGGAATAAATGGAAACAACAACCAGGGTATAAGCTACCACTGAAGAGACGGCTTTACTTTCTGTGAGCAGAGGTAATATAGCTGTTACTAATCATGTGACAGGAAGTATGGAGTACAGTTTAATTACAATATGTTGTATAGCTAACCTGGTAGATTTATTATGGTAAGCTGGAGGGTTGACAAACGGGAACCTATTTTGAAGCGGCCATTGTGGTGCCACAAATAACGACACCACACCCATACAGAGATAGACAGGAAGTACTCCTACAACACTCCTAGTGGCTACATGAAACTATAAATGAATCTGGACACACCTGCCACCTAGTGGCCAACAAGTAAGATTCAACTGAAGCTGAAACTGAAACTAAAACTAAAGTTCATGCAAAGCTCTCGCTATGCAGTTTATGTCTAACACCCCACTCGACAGCTTACGATGGAAGTCCCAGTTCGGTTCTCAGTGTTTCGAGTTTCATTTTAGGAAGTGGTTTAGTCAATGCGTCGGCAACCATACTTTCACTTGCATAGTAGACAAACTGAATAACCTCCCGTTCCACTAGATCACGTAAGGTGCGATGACGCACATCGATGTGTTTGGTTCTGGCGCTGATCTTTTCGCTCATGGCCAATGTGGTCTTACCTCGCCCCTGGCTGGTGCCACCAGCCAGACCAAATCGTTGCATGCTTGTCATCAGCTGACACGTTGGTCAGCTGATCTATTGTCAATAAATATGATTACAACTGACACGCCAAGGTCAGTCAGTCAAACAGTATTCCTTGCCTAGTGTCGATCTTTCCTTCGTAGTATGTAAGGCTTAGCGTAATCAAGAACATCATAATGGCGACGAGTGTGATCAGGAATGAAGCAAGCCTACAACCGACAAATGAAGATAAGTAAACCTGACTTTTTTTTGGAAATGCAAATCAAAATTGTGTAGAAACGGACTTATCTTAAACACATGTACTTTTCTCACTTCATCAGTAGTTTTTTGGGGAAGCAGGATAGACTGGTGAGAGTCCGGGAAAGGCGTGGATGCAGCGTGTGTCGGCAAAAGTCTCAGAATTTAATTGGGAAGCCATCGTCGTTTATGGCGGTGAAAGTGGGCGCGGCGCGAGGGAATCTAGTCAGCGACGCGGTCCAATACGCACAGCTGTGTTAAAGGTCAAACGAAGTCAAGTCAAATTAAGCAAAACACTCGTAACGTAAATTCAGCGGTGAGTAGATTACAGAAAAATTTACTTAAAAAAAAATTACCGGGAATTTATACATGTTTGTGAAAGCATTCTGGTTTGTGCTAGTGAGTTTAATTTTGTGCAACATGTCCACATTTATGCAATTTGAAGCCTATAATAGTAAAGATGATTGGTCTCAATATATCGAAAGATTAAATAACTATTTTACGGCGCATGATGTAGACTCTACAAAATATGTACCGATGCTTTTGTCCTTGTTGAGCGCCACTCATTATAAATTAATTAAGAGTTTATGTAGTCCAGCACTCCCTAGCACTAAGACTTATGTGGATTTATGTAAGGTAATGAAAGGTAGCCTTGACCGAACTCCCAATAAGATTGTGAAGCGCTATTGGTTTTGGAAACGGGATCAAGGGGAGTCCGAAAATATTCAAGAATATATGTCTGAATTAAAAAACTTGTCGGAGCACTGTAATTTTGGCACGTATTTAGATTATATGTTAAGCGATAACTTCACTGTTGGCATCTAAGATAAGGCAACAATACGTAAGCTTTTGTGGGAAGCTGATTTAACTTGGACAAAGGCCAAAGAGTTTGCTATAATCATGGAAGCTGCACAAAGAAGTGTTTCAGAAATGGGTAAGGAGAAGGTGTATAAAATGAAATTTAAAGAAAAATTTCAGCCTGATTGTAAAAATAAAACGGCTCAAAATCCAAGCAAAAATGTAAAATGTACAAGCTGTGGTAAGAAAAATCATGAAGAATTTCAATGTCGTTTTAAAGACAAATTATGTTTCACCTGTGGATTAAAGGGGCATCTCTCCTCGACTTTTAAGGGGGGAGGGAGGGGACGAGGAGGCCTAGAAAAGCAAATTTTGTAAAAGATAGGCTAACCATAAGTGATTCAGAATCTGATACTGGATCAGAGAATCACTCTAAGGTGCAAACAATTGTAACCATAGGTGCAGTCCGAAAGGGGGCGTGGCAAACTTGGATTAAGGTAAACAATGAAGATTTATTGTTCAATGTTGATTCGGGTACTGAATGGAGTATCATTCCCCAGGAATGGTTTACAAAGCACCTGAAAGGCGTAAAATTAAAAAAAAAACATTGTTTTGCAGGTTTATTCCAAGCACGATTTTAAGCCTTTTGGTATAGCTCAACTTTCAGTGTGCTTTGCAGGTAAGACTTTAAATTTAGAAGCAATTGTCAGTCCTATAAATAATGTGCCACTTTTTGGCCAGGAATGGATTGAGGCTTTTGAAATGGACTGGAAACAGTTGTTTAAAGTGGATCAGTGTAAGATAACTCAAAGTTTTAATGCACTGGCCCAAGGTAATGTAAAACCAATGTCTGAAGATGATGACCTTGTAAAAAGGTTTCCAAAATTGTTTAAGCTAGGTTTAGGAAAACTTAAAGAGGCACATGTTATTTTGAAGCCCAACTGTGTACCTAAATACTGTAAACCAAGACCCGTTCCCCTAGCTTTAAGAGATAAGGTTGTGAAGGAGCTTAGTAGGCAAGAGGAAGCAGGCATAATTTCACCCATTGAAGCAAGTCAGTGGGCAAGTCCAACAGTGTTAGTCTTTAAACCAAATGGAGATTTAAGAATTGTAGGTGACTACTCTGGGACTGTTAACCCAGAGGTAGTAACAGACTTATATCCTGTCCCCAGGGGGAAAGAGGTTTTCTCAAATTTAGCAGGCTGTAACAAATTCTCAAAGTTAGATCTGACAGATGCATTTTACAAATTGAATTGGATGAATTGTCAAAGCCTATTTTAGCAATTTCTACCATAAAAGGGTTGTATGTTTGGAATCGTCTTCCATTAGGATTTTCAGGTAGTCCAGGTATTTTCCAAAAGAGAATGGAAACAATATTATGGGACTGTGATATAACCACACCTTTTGTTGATGATGTGTTGATTGCTGGGAAAAATGGGGAACACGATGCCAATTTGACTGTTGTACTTGGTAAGGTGCAGGATAGCGGTCTTCGGTTAAGGCGAAGCAAATGTACTATTGGCAGCAGTGAGGTAAATTATCTAGGATTTAAGATCACTAGCAAAGGTCTTATGAACCTTCCCGATACATTAGAGGCAATTCAAGAATGCCCGAGTCCTTGTAATCAGCAGCAATTGCGTTCATTTTTGGGTTTTGTAAATCAATATTCAAAATTTGTGCTCAAAATGGCTTCAATCGTTTATTCACTTAACAACATGTTGAAAAAGGACACACCGTGGTTGTGGGAGCGATTTTTGTGAGAAAGCTTTTCAAAAATTAAAGGTTGTTTTTTTGAACAGCGGAATGCTTGCTCATTACGATGACAAGTTACCACTGAAGCTGAGGTGCGATGGATCGCCCTATGGGGTGGGAGCAGAACTTTTGTACGTTTTTCCGAAAGGGGAAGAACGGCCGATCGCTTTTGCCTTTCGAACCTTAACTTCAGCGGAGCGGGGCTATGCTCAAATAGATCGGGAAGCTCTACGCATTATTTTTGGTGTGAAAAGGTTTCACCAGTATTTGTATGGTCAAAATTCACTCTTTGTACCGACAACCAAGCGTTAACTTGGATTTTTAACCCAGTTAAGGCTATTCCTGGGCTGCGGCTCGTATATAAAGATGGGCATTGTTCTTAACAAATACAGAACATATCAAAGGTTCTGAAAATGTAACAGCAGATGCTTTGTCAAGGTTGCCTTTAAGTAACAGCAAGCAGACGAAAATTGAGAAAGACACTGTTAGGATCATGAGTTTGAAGCAAATTGATAATATTCCTGTTTTGCCTTTACAGCTAGAGAATTGTACTAAGCAGGGCCCTATTCTTTCCAAAGTGTTGTTATATACCAGGTTAGGTTGGCCGGAAAAAGACAAAGTTGACTTAGGATTAAAACCATTTATAAGTAGGCAGAATGAATTAAGTGTAGAGCAAAATTGTTTATTTTGGGGGAGCCGAGCTGTAATTCCTAAGGTTTTAAGAACGCAAATTCTTAAAGAACTCCGTGTTGAACATAGCGGAATAGTCCATGTGGAAGCTTTGGCTCGTTCTCATGTTTGGTGGCCTAAGCTAGACAACGAACTAGAACTTTTGGTAAAATCATGCGTCAGTTGCCAACAAGACCGAGAAGAGAATAAACAAGCTCCCAAGTCAGTGTAGCCTTGGCCTCATGCATGTTGGGACAGGTTGCACACAGATTTTTGTGAAATTAAGGGAAGAATGTATCTAGTTGTGATATGTGCATTTTCTAAATGGCCAGAAATCTTCTATATGAATTCTACTACTTCCAAAAGTACTATTAAGGTGTTGCGAAATTTATTCGTTAGCGAGGGGTTAGCCCTGGTTTTCGTTACGGACAATGGCCTGCAGTGAACCAGTGATAGTGTAGCAACATTTATGAAAGATAATGGTATCGAGCACATAACTGGCGCTCCTTAAAATTCGTCCACGAATGGTTTAGCTGAAAATCTAGTGCGTAACTTTAAGTGTTCTGTAAAAGCTGAATTGAGTTCAGGTGCTTCGTACGAGCAAGCGCTGGCTACATTTCTGCTCGCGTATCGCGTCACGCCGCATACAACGATGGGAGAGACGTCATGCGTTCTTGTGAAGGGGAGAGTCTTACGAACCGCTTTGGACCTATTAAAACCAAATTTGTGAAAGACTGTTGAAAAGCGGCAGTTTTCTCAAATTAAACCATACGTACATAAAGCAAGAAAACCAAAGTTTCTACCTGGAAATGTCGTCTGGGCTAGACTTCATACCACGTGCTCGGCATAACTGGCTAAAATGTACTGTCGTTGCTTCTGAAAGTCACAGGATTTACAGGGTCGTGCCTTGCGATTCTCCCTGCGAACAGTGGCGCCCCCATTTCTCACAGTTGAAGTTAGTCACTCCAACGCTAATACCAGCTGAGAATGCGTAGAGTTCACTTGAATCAGAGCTTGGGGTCTCTGCACACGCTCAGCATTTTGTTCCTTTTCATTCAAATAACAGCGGTTTTCACATGATTCAAGGTTTCGTTCGAGAAGGAGTTTGGAAAGGAGTTTTCTTCCAAAGATGCCAGTAACGCCAGGAATTCATCAAGGGTTTGGATGTCAAACCACACCAGCCAAGCAGCAAGGTGCCAGGTCTCCACCTGGTTCCAATAGGAAACATCAATCATCTGTAATGGGTGCTACTCCACCTGTCATGGGTGCTGCATGTTCACCTTCTGTAGTGGGAGGCCATCATGTTCTCCTCCTGTAGTGGGATGCTTAGCATGTTCTCCTCCTGTCGTGGGAAAGTCACCATGTTCTACGCCTGTAATGGGAGTCCCAACTCGCCGCTACGAGAGAAGACAGCCATCGGGTTCTCCACCTGCAGTGGAATCATAAGTAAAGCGTACGCAGTCCAAAAAAATACGGAAAGTCCTATAGAGGCTGGACCTGTGAGACTGGCAACATCTTTTCAGTTTTCTTTGGATTTTTTTTTGTAAAAAGTTTTTTTTAAATCGAAGTTTTTTCTGGAAAGAAGCTTATTGTAAATATTGTACATAGCAAAAAGTGGATTTATTTTGTTGCATGTTAAAACGAAAAAAAAATATGTTAAATTGTTACTAAAAAGAATTTACTGTGAACTGAAAGGATCTTTCCACAGCTAGAAAATGTTGTAAAGTGTGGAAAAGATTTTTTTCAGGGGGGGGGGGGGACTGGTGTCTTACCTCGCCCCTGGATGGCACCACCAGCCAGACCAAATCGTTGCATGCTGGTCATCAGCTGACACGTTGGTCAGCTGATCTATTGTCAATAAATACGATTGCAACTGACAAGCCAAAGTCAGTCAGTCATACAGTATTCCTTTCCTAGTGTCGATCTTTCCTTCGTAGTATAAGGCTTACCATAATCACGAATATCATAGCCAACTTGATGTAACCTTGATTGTCCTTGTACATTGTTGGTGCAGCGTCTGTAGTCAGTTCAAAGTCCTGTTGTAACTGGCGTAGCCAAATTACCCCTTGACTTGCATGGGCTGCAGACAAGTATTCAGCTTCTGTTGAAGACAAGGCAACTGATAACTGCTTTCTGTTTGACCAAGAGATCGGACTGTTTCCAAGCTTGAATAAGTAACCACTGGTACACTTGCGATCATTTATGTTCCCTACCCAGTCTGCATCCACGTATCCGATGAGATTAAGTTCTTCATTTGCCGTAAGATGTAGTTTTTGTTACGACGGTTTTGCTAGCTGTCCCTGTTCCTGCAGCTGTTGCTCTTGGGCAGCTAGTCTCCCCTTTTTTCTAACACGATCTTTAATAGTGCTGGCAAGCTCTCGCTCCATTGTAGTCTGTCTGTTGCAAGACATTACGCCCTGCAAGGCAACCATTGTTGTGGTTTGTTTATAGTGTAGTTAGTTGCTTCTGTCCCTTTTAACTGGAAGCTCCCTTTTTTTGCTGATTCAAGGGTGCAGGCCACGCCGTTTTCCGTGCTCATGTCCAAGCAGAGTTTTACCGTTTGTTATGGTTGAACTAGCGATGCCTGAGGCCATGTAAGGAACCCACCTAGCAATGTCGAGCTGACCATGGACGACGGACTTTCCATATTCCTGAACTTCCGACCAGTGTGTAGAACACGGCGGCCGCCATTCCGGACTGTCCTGTAAGTCAACCTATTCCATTTCTAGCCTAATAAGTATCCAAAACATGGTCCTTTTTAGTGCTGCTATTTCTCCCAGGCCTGCCCCAAAGTCTTTACACTGAAGTAAGCTAAACGTTATCACTTGTGAGTGAACTGTGCAACTTTTCCTTGTACCATATTATGTTTTGGAAACCCATAATTAAAACCTAGGAGTTATGACAGTCCCCAAATGAAAGTTCCAAGGCGTCATTTATTTCCTTGTCTGACGTTACCACTACACTTGCATCGATGATCCACGGATCAAACCTCTGACGCCCTTTTGTCCCGAATATGCCCCAAACCATTTCACGAACAAGCTCCCATCAGGAATTGTCCTACGAATGGTTTGGCCACACGTATCTTCCATCTTCGTTCAGACAAACGAAACTATCCAACATCTCTTAAGTTTCAGCCTTACCACCTATATCACGAAGATCCAAATAACCCCGGTGTCCGCATTTTTGGTAGCAGAATGGTAAAAACTGTTGCTGTGCACAAGTTTGGTAGCGTTATGTTCTATAGCTGCACTACATTTTGGTAGTAAGCTTGTTTTACTCCTGTGCTGCGATTTTTCTTAACACTGCCTTCCGCACCGTTTAGGCAGATTGTTTTCATTGCCCTCAGCACATTTCGGTTGCAAGTGTATGATAATTTATGATGTGTACAACATTTTGGTAGACAAGGTACAATTTTTGTGGCAAATACAAGCCCACCTTTCCTAAATTGTTGCTGTGCCATAACATTTACGACGCAAATCCATTTACGTTAGTAAAAGCATTTACATTTTGGTAACATTTACACAGTAGGATGGAAGAATTTGTCGCCCTACGATAATTTTGCATTCGCTGATTGCAGAGCACAACACGATCGCTACGTTTACACCCTGTTTGCCTTGACGTTACTGACATTTTGGTAGCGATTAACCCCCATTATGGGACAAGACAAGCCCCAATTCTCCAGCTAACGTAACCCGCAGCTTAATTGAGACAGCCCGTCTAGTAGCACCTACAGTGAAGAGCTAACCAAATGTACTTCCTACGGCTTACACGAACTGCATCACCTCATATAGGCGTTTGTATTTTGTGCTGTACATACCTGTATTTGATACCATGCGTAACCTGGCAATGTTGATTTAATGGTGCACTTATTTTCGTATTCGTATCTTTATTTACACTTTTGATAATACGTTTTACAATGTTTTGTGACATATGAATTTGCCTATTTCTGTACTTTCTTTTTCAGAAACCGTATCCTTTGCCAATTACGTAGTTTTTATAGAATATTAATGCTGTGTGAATAATGTTGCGTGATTAACCTATGGTGTAACTTATGCCAATTTACAACACGATTGTGTAGAGCAGTCACTGCATTTCGATACTGCCTTGCCCTTAGCTGTGATTTACCGTAAAACCACGTATGGTCTTTTATGCGAGTGTTAGATTAACCACGAATTACCGTGAAGTTGTGCTTTATGTAAGGCTAGACAACGAATTTGAGACGCCCTTTTGATAATTTGGCAACACATAACTTAGCCTCCAACATAACACGATTCCCCTGATAACGTTAAATCTGGACTTTAGCAACCTCAAACCCTTCCTTTTATTGTGTCTGACACAGGTTTTGATTTTCATGCGCATGCTGCGTAAACTTATTTTCTATATCAACAACCACACTAGTATTTCCCCAAATAGTGAGTTTGCCTGCAACCTAGTCATAACCGCCCAGGTTCTCTTTATGCATTATAACATATTCATTGAAGCTTCTCCACGGGATTTTAACAGCCCAGTTTTTAAGTGAATTCCTGATTTATCAATGGTATTTATCCGATTTATTAACGGATTCTTCAGTTTTCATGGTAAACTGGTAAATCTACAAGTTGTATACCTTGTTAATGGTAAATGATAAAACGGGCCCGGCCCCCCCCCCCCCCCCCCACTTCGTGGCATGAACCCATCTCCCTCCTGTGTTCGTTTTAGATGCATATCGCATGTTTTAGCTTTGTGAAACGGCCATTTCGGCAGCCTATGTTGAGTGAATGTCAACATTTCCGGATTTTTCCTTTCTTGCTTGACACGGTTTATACGTTTTCGCATTTTTTACTTCTTTCCGCTGCTCTTCGTATTTTCTTCCAGATTTTACGATTTCCCTGGGATTTTCCGTCATTTTCTCTCCAATGCCTCCCTTTCCTTGTCTGTGTGCGTAGCCAAGCGTTGCGTTAAACCTTTTAGTTTTGTTGGTTTGCTATTGCCTTTCGCTATGGCATATCTCAATTGGGGACCTCCTCAAGGTGATGTCGATCCCGAGAGATAGCGGCTTATAAACAAAAGAATCGGGATTGCTTCTGCTTCCTTTTTCAGACTATCTCCCCTTCCATATTGTACCAATTCCAGGGCACAACCGAGGCGAGGACCATCTGGGACACCTTGAGAGCATGCTATGGACAGCAACACCAAAACTACTGTGAATTTCTCTATAGACAATTCATACGCACTCGGATCCTCCCGACGGAATCGATTCCAATGTTTATAACACGCATGGTCGGTTTAAGCCAGGCCTGCGCTGCCGCCGGCAAAGTTATTACCGAGCAAGAAATATGCCTCGCCATTCTTGACGGCCTTGATCGCCGGCAATTTGAGGCGACAAAGGAGTACTTCTACCACCAGCCTGCATTGACACTCGTCGCCCTCCAGACACGCCTTGCCCATAAACAAATATTACTGGAACAAGCAGGTCTTCAGGCTGCCAACCCTTATGCGGGCATGATGGGTCCTCCCTTCCACCCTGCCTTCCTACCTGCCATGACCCCACAGCCTCCGTAAGTCCAGTGGCTACCCTGCCCCATGCCCTTGCGTCAGAAGTCCCACGTTGCAGGTCCTGTGGGTCAGTGAATCATAGATTTGAACAATGTGTAGGCCGCAGATGTGAGCTATGTTTCGGTTATGGGCATGAGCAAAAATTCTGTGGCAACAATGCTCCACCTCCTAACCCTCGGGATACCCGACCCTGTCGCCGAAACCGTACGCAACCCGGTCCACATACGACTCAACAATTGGAAGGTTTCTTGCTTTGTCCCACCTTCGAGAACACCATTTACCGTCTCGACTCAGGTGCCGACAGCCACGTCTTAAACGTCAAGCCTGACCATATTCACCTTTCTGAGTGCCCCACTGTCGACTTGAACTTGGCCACGACTGGTGGTACCATCCGAGGTTATAGATTAGTGATGTTTCGGTGACCTCGTGGAACAAGAACGGGACTCCTTTCCGTCATCCTCTTCTATTGCGTGATGCAATCTACGTCGAGTCTTCCAGAGTCAATTACGTCTTACTAGGTGCTCTCACCTCCCAAGACAATAGAATCCGGTATTCGCCGAGGAGATTATTTGTTTACATGTCAACCACCCCCAAGTGCGTTTTCGTTTTCCACCGCAATGGTAACTTGTTCGAGTCACCAGGATCCTTACAAGCTCCTGTAGGACCATCACCCCCTCAAACCATGAGTCAGCAAAGGCGGCAAAATGTCATGTCGACATGATGCACAGGAGATATGGACATGCCCCATACGATAAGATACGACGTCTGTTCGACGCTGGGAAGGTGATCAGACCCAAGTTAGTGGGAAAGCCAACCAAGTTTTGTCCCGTTTGTGCATGTACTAAGACAAGGAAAAAGCCACACCCCTGTCAAAACTTTCCCGTCGCATCACAGCCATTGGAGCAGTTAGACCTTGACATCTGTGGACCAAGCAACGTGCTCGGCCTAGGCGGGAAAATGTACTTCTTAACGGTCGTCGACGCCTTCACTCGCCGCTATTTCGTTTTCCCTCTCCACCGTAAGAGTCAAGTATTTGAGACCTTCAGGGACCTCGTTACTTACCTTGAGGCCCAGACTGGCTTTTCTGTCCGCCATATCACGTCTGACAATGGTGGCGAATTTTTCAAAAATGCCTTTCAGAACTTCTGCATCACCAAGGGGATCCACCACGTGAGGTGAATGTCCTATACGCCTCAACAAAACCCCCGGGCCGAGAGGACCCATGGAGTGTTAAAATCAATGGCACGATCCTTCTTCAGCGATGCAGCCCTACCTCCACGGTTTTGGCCCGATGCCATAGTTGCGGCTGCTGAGGCGTGGAATAGCCTGAGTTCCAAAGCATTGCCCGATGGTGAGACGCCTTTAGAGATATGGTCTGGCCGTATTCCCCACGTCACCTGCCACAGACACATTGGCTGCTTGGCTTACGCCCACATCGGGCGGCAACATCTCGACCCTTTTTAAATTCTACCGCCAGAAAACCAAGTCGTCGCGCTCCTTACCGCCTTTTAAGTCCTCAGGTGGACTCTTGGTGGACAACCTCTCGAAGGCTGAGGCATTAAGTGCTATTTTTGCATCAAATTCTATTATGGACGATGGGAATCAAAATCTACCCTTACCCCAGAACTTCATCCTTAGTCAAAATTGTAGCGTGGTGAACTTTGACAGGGCAGGTGTATTTTCTACATTGCATAAACTTAAACCTAGTTTGTCGTGCGGACCTGACGGTTTTTCCGCCTTTTTGCTCAAGCAGATATCTGCTGAAATTTGTTATCCACTCTCTAAACTTTTTAACTTGTCTTTTGAACAGGGTGATCTCCCAGAGATCTGGAAATGTGCCTACGTTGTCCCTATATTTAAAAAAGGCTCGCCCTCTGACCCCCTTAATTATAGGCCGATAGCCCTCACATGCGTAATTTGCAAAGTTATGGAGGCTATCATTAGGGACTCACTTATGCAATATCTAGAAGTGTTTTCCATTTTGAGACCCGACCAATTTGGGTTTCGCCCATGTAGATCGGCATCTCACCAACTGCTTTGTATTCTAGACAGGTGGACAAGCGCGTTGGATGTTGGAGCACAGAGCGATGTTGTGTATTTTGATTTTAAAAAGGCATTCGAGTCGGTGATTCACAGAAAACTTCTCTCAAAGCTGAGTGGATGTGGCATCAGTGGTCCTCTTTTTAATTGGGTAACTGCTTTTTTGAGAAATCGTTCCCAGCAAGTAACCATTGAGGGTACGCTTTCTACTAAGGTCGGGGTACCGTGTGGAGTCCCACAGGGCTCGGTGCTTGGGCCTCTTCTGTTTTTGATATATGTAAATGATTTGACCTTGACCTTTTCATCACCATATGGAGTTAAATTTGCGGATGACATAAAAATTGGGACTGAATTGTTGGCAGCCGGACCCTCACCTGCACTCGGGGAGGAGATTGAAAATGTCCTTCTTTGGTCCAAAAATTGGCAGTTACCGTTATCTAACTTGAAATGCCAATCCTTACATATTGGACCCGACTCCCATGACTATCATTATCTACTTGGGGGCGAAACTCTCCCAGTGGTCGAGGAAATCCGTGACCTCGGTATCTGGTTTTCATCAGACTTGAAAGTGTCCTTACACTGTTCGAAGGTGAGCGCCATGGCATTCCGCCGTTTGGCTGTGGTTAACCATTGCTTCACCTCGGGAAATCTCACGACTAAGGTATGGGCATTCAAAGTTTTCGTCCGCCCAATTCTTGAGTACGCCACACCGGTTTGGTCGCCTTACTTGGTAAAAGACATCGACCTAATCGAGTCGGTACAGAGGAGATTCACCAAACGCCTCCCTGGATTTCATGATGTTGATCATCTGGAACGGCTTTCCAAGGCAGGCCTTGAACTGTTGGAACTTCGTCGACTGAGATTTGACCTTATTTTAACGTATAAAATACTACATAACCTTATTTCTGTCGATTTACCCCTCTTTGACCTTGCCCCATGTTTTCATAATACCCGGGGTCATCCTTGGAAGCTTGCGGTCCAGGGGTCTCGGCTTGACTGCAGAAAACATTTCTTTGCAGTACGGGTTGTCCCGGTTTGGAATGCCCTTCGTTCAAGGACAGTATGCATGAACTCAGAGGGAGGCTTCCGCAGGGAGCTACTTACTGAAAACCTAAACCCTTTTATCAAGAGAGCTTGTTAGTTTCCCCACCACGAAAAAACGGTCAGTATTAGCGCTCACAACCCGTTCGGTACCTGCAACTAACTATGTTTTTTATTTCTTTTGTATTTTTAGCTTATATTGGATGATTTTTTTTTAATTTACATACATATTTTTTAATCTTTTATTCATTATGTTTGACAACTGGCCATCTCCTCCCGTACCTTTCCTACACTTCTGGCGATGCCATCGGGGACCTTTGTGTCCCTGGCAGGTCTAACCTTGGTGGCAAGGCAGTTGTGACCCTACCCTACCCTGCCCTAGCCTCCACTTTTCCACCCTTTTGGCCATGCTATTTTTTAAACTATTTTTTAAACTTGTTTTATTTTTATCTCATTCATTTGCTTTTAATTTCTGCTTTTGAAAAATCCTCCTACCTTTTACCAGCACATAGTCAATGCTCTTACCTTTTAGGCTGGCAATCAGCGACCTCCTGGGTCCTTGCTAGTCCTGTTGCTCCGGCAACAAATTACTTATTATTATACTTATTATTATTATTATTATAAGACGCGGAGGGCCCCTTATTCGCCAACCGCGGAACCCTGAGTGCACCTGTACTTCGATCACCAACGCCGGGGTTACAAGCTGTTTTCTCTCGTTGATCAGCGGTACCTAGTCAGTGTGAACGTTACCTTTTACGAGGATCACAATGCTTCGGCTATGTTCACTCCGCGCTAACCCGCTCCACGTATCCGATGAAACTTGCAATCATTTATGTTCCCTACCCAGTCTGCATCCATGTATCCGATGAGATTAAGTTCTTCACTTGCGGTAAGATGTAGTTTTAACTCTTGGGTTTGGAGGTATCGCATTACTCCTTTCAAGGCACCCAGTCTCTTTCCTTTGGCTTGCTAACACATCTGCACACGATACTCATCGCAGCTGCAATGTCAGTACGTGTAGTTGTTGCAATGTAGAGCAGGGTCCCCACTGCTTGTCTGTACTTTTCATTGTTAGGTAAGGGGTTCTCTGCTCCTTCTACTTTTGGGTATTCAGTGTCCATTGGTCTGGACGCCCCTTTTGCTTCATTTATCCCAAACGTGTCCAACATTGCTTGTATTTTTGCACTCTGGCTAAGCAAAAATGCAACATCATCATCCCTTTGGATCTGGATTCCTAGATAGTATGTGATGTCCCCCAAGTCTGTAAGTTCAAAATGTTGATTTAATTTCATCCCCATTTGTTGATCGCTTCATCTTCTTCATGAGCAACAACCAAATCATCTACATATAAAAGCAAATACATCCATTTGTCGTCTTGGAACTTTGAATAAAGGCACTTATCAGCTTGGCTTCGCTTGAATCCTTTCTTCAGTAAAACCTGATTCATCTTCAGCTCTGGTTAATTGTTTAAGTCCATAAATTGATTTCTTAAACTTGCAAACTAGATGAGCGTCACTGTCCTTGACATATCCCTCAGGCTGTGTCATGTACAGATCCTCACCAATATCACCATTGAGGAAAGCAGTTTTGACATCAAAATGTCAGACTTTCATCTTTCTTGACACTAATTAGCATTCTGAATGTGCTCTGCTTTGCTACAGGTGCAAAGGTGGCATCGTAATTTTCTCCATATTTTTGGGAGTACCCTTTTGCCACCAGTTTAGCTTTTTGCTTGTAGGCCTTACCTTCAGAATCATGTTTGAGTTAGAAAACCCACTTGCATCCTATAGCATGTTTTCCTGGTGGAAGTTCTGTTAAATGCCACGTTTTATTGTCGTCAAGTGTTTTCATTTCCTCGTTTGTAGCTTTGATCCATTTATCCCATTCTGGATTTGGCATTTTCATGTCTTTCCATGGTTCTGGCTCTGATTGTGGTTCTGTCCGTGCCATTATCAATAATTGTTAGGCCGGTATGCCCCTGTTGCTTCTCGTAGATATCCTGCTAGGCTGATTCACTTCTTCAGTAGCCTCTTCTTTATCATCAATAATAGTTTCAGTTTGTGACTCTACTTTGTATCCTTTCTCAGCTGTGTGTTGAATTACTTGAGAAACGGCAATTGATCTGATAAATTCTAACGAATTTCTTGGGTCTTCATCAAACGCTACAGTGTGACTGATGACTATCTTATCTGTTTTTGGTTGTAGGACTCTGTATCCTTTTGAGGTTTCACTAAATCCGACCATGACACCTTCTTGAGCATGTGGGTCCCATTTTGTTCGCGTCTCTTTTGGAACATACACAAAGGCTTTGCTACCAAAAACTCTAATATGCTGGAGATCAGGTTTCGGTCCATTCCATAACTCGTGTGGAGTTCTTACCGTAGTTTTTTAAGGCATTCGATTTTGCAGGTAGCTTGCTGTCATAACAGCCTCTCCCCAATACTTTGTCGATAGATCCTCATCCAAGAGGATGCATCTAGTGAAGTCCTGTTCTTGTGTTCAGCTACGCCATTCTGCTGTGGTGAGTAGGGTACTGTTGTCTGGAACTGTATTTCATGTTTCTTTAAGACATCTTGGCATTTATTCCCGGTATAATCACCACCATTATCTGACCGAAGAATTTTAGGCCTGTTGCCAAACTTATTAGTGACGACTAACATATTCGTCTAATTTCATAGCAACTTCATCCTTGCTGTGAAGAAGGTAAACCACTGTATAACGCGTGTGGTTGTCGATGAATGACAAAAAGTGTGATGTCCTGGGCGGGGACACATCTAAGCCCAGCGTGGGCACCAATGGTAATAAAACACATGGACTACCAAGACAGCGAACTTCCTGTTTACTTGTCTTTATATACAAGGAAGTCATGTGATGCACTTAAGACTATATACAATTATGGAACAGCCTATTAGTAGTTAAAGGGGTATCTTGGTAGGGTTGTTTAACAGGAAGTCATGTGATGCAACTTAATACTATATCAAGGACCGCGGTAGCGGTCCTTATGTAAGCCTCAGCATGAACTTCCGTGTTAAACGTCAAACTTTGAACTCCTATAGTTTCGCCCAAAATTTACATAGACCAACGAAATTCGGTATTTGGGGTCGTGTCATAACTATTTCACCGCATTACAAATTTTAATGACAACAATTGAACCGTTCGGCGTCCACAGGATGGTCATTTCTTGTTGTTGTTGTTGTTGTTGTTCTTGTTGTTCTTCTTGTTGTTGTAGTTGTTGGGACTCTTTGCTCTGACCTGGAGATCGAACCACTGAACCGATTTTCAAGTTCTATAGCTTAAAACGTAGGTATGGACAAGGCCTAGGGCCTTTCGCAGGCTATTTTAATACAACTACAATATTCTTGACACGGAAAGCCAAATGGGCTAAAACTTTTGCTCTCACCTAGAGACCGAACCAATGAACCGATTTTCAATTTATATAGCTTAAAATGTAGTATTAACACCGACCAGGGCCTTTTGAACCCAATTTTGATGTGACTGCAATATTCTAGTCGGCAGAGCAATTATTATTGCAGAGCACTGGGCAGAAATAATTAATGTACTCTTTGCCCTCACTTGGAGGTCGAACCACTGAACCAAATTTAGAGTTCTATAGCTTAAAACGTAGGTATGGACAAGGCCTAGAGTCTTTCACATGCTATTTTAATGTGACTACAATATTCTTGACACAGAAAGCCAAATGGGCTAGAAATTTTGCTCTTACCAAGAGATCGAACCAATGAACCGATTTTCAATTTGTATAGCTTAAAATGTGGGTATTAACACCGACCAGGGCCTTTTGAACCCGATTTTGATGTGACTGCAGTATTCTAGTCGGCAGAGCAATTATTATTGCAGAGCACTGGGCAGAAATCATTAATGTACTCTTTGCCCTTACTTGGAGGTCGAACCACTGAACCGATTTTAGAGTTCTATAGCTTAAAACGTAGGTATGGATAAGGCCTAGGGTCTTTTGCATGCTATTTTAATGTAACTACAATATTCTTGACACGGAAAGCCAAATAGGCTACAAATTTTCCCACTACCTAGAGATCGACCCAATGAACCGATTTTCTATTTGTATAGCTTAAAATACAGGTATTAACACCGACCAGGGCCTTTTGAACACGATTTTCATGCGACTGCAGTATTCTGGTCAGTAGAACAATTATTATTGTAGAACACTGGACAGAAATAATTAAGTGGAGTAATACATTTTTGCAGAAATTTTGCAGAGAACATAAATTTGGTGCAGGAGTCTTTCTTAACAGTAAAAATCGAACCATCCATGGACCCCTATGAAATACCCCAAAGTGCCTTCAGTGCCCCCCTCCCACCCCAGACCCCCCCCCCCCCCGTGATGCCTCCCAGAGGTTTGGGCAACAAATTCTTACAGATCAAGCTAAAAACATGAAATTGGGTGTAAAAGTCATTCTTAGCATCATAATACGAATCAGCCATGGAAAAGACTCTCTTATAACAGTTATTTTAAGGTGATTACAGTGTTCTTGTCTGTGTTGTTCTTACTGAAACTAATACGTGTAAAAGAAGCTCCAGCTTGTTTTTTGGGTCGCTGGAGATTCTTTTACACGTATTAGTGCGACGCTGATGACTTACATGTCTTTTTCCAATATCTGTTCCTTTAAAGCTTTTAAGTTTTTTAAGGCTTACATCCGTATTTTATACGCTTAAGCGTTTTTTAATACTAATACAATTATGGAATAGCCTATTAGTAGTTAAAGGGGTATCTTGGTAGGGTTAACATATTGACATGAAATTGATGGCTGCCATTGTCGAGCACACAAGTGACGACTCCACAATGCAGCGAGCGAAAAAAAAAACAGAAAAAAAAATCTAAGCCTAGCTGGAAATAAAATTATGAATACAAAGGCAAGATGTATTTTTTTAGTGCACTACTTTAAAGAAAGATACATAATTTGTTGCTTTCGAGGAAAAATAAACAATATTTTTGAGAGCTGTTTTTATAAAATAAAGAACTGAAGATGTACATATGTTAAGCAAAAAATTAAACATTACTAAACTGGCTGAAAACTTGCCAATTTTAAATTTCTGTTTTGATTTTTGGAGTAATTTACAATAAATTCAATTTAAATTTTTAGTGTTGTTGTTTTAATTATCGTAGCCTTTTTTGGTTAATTTTCTTTTTGCAGCAACCACTTCTGCAGCTGAAACGCTACAGCGTTGCTGTGGAGAACATCTGTCATCCAAGGATTCGGTGCCAAAGTTCTCCACAGCAACGCTGTAGCGTTTCAGCTGCAGAAATGGAGTCGTCACTTGTCTGCTCCACAATGGCAGCCATCAATTTCATGTCAATATGTTAACCCTACCAAGATACCCCTTTAACTACTAATAGGCTATTAGGCTATTCAATAATTGTGTATAGTATTAAGTTGCATCACTTGACTTCCTGTTACAATTTGACCTTGCACTTTAACCTTCAGACTTACAGTGTAAATCGTGTTATCAATTCCGTCAGTGTACGAGTGTATCGAGTACGGACTGAGTTTTAAAGGACAGTCCGCAAAATATTTTTGATGCCACTCAATAGGGATAATGGATGCATCTGCCCCGGAATCAAGTTCCTTTTCTAGCTTGACACCATTTAGGCAAACTGGCATTTCATGGAATTAACTATTACTATTATTTTAGTGGTTTGTAGGGGAATTGAAATCTGGTCCGCAGCCTGACTCAGTCCAAGAGTATTATTTTTCAGTACAAGATAGTCGTTGTCCGAATCGTTATCAGACCCGGAACCAGACTCTGAATTTTTGGATTCAACATCCTGGTCTTCTTCACTATCACTTTCGCTATCGCATTCGAGTTTGTTGACGCGTTTTTTTGTAGCTATACTTTTGTTTTGTGTTCGGCCTAGCCTTAAAATTTGTGCTAGAACTTGCTTTAGGGTGGTCGAGTGATTTTGAAGTTCTTTGCGAATGACTAGCTTTTTGGCACACGGCTTTTAAATGGCCGACAGTGTGGCATCGGCCACATGTATAGTCTCGATATTTACGTGTTTTCACGTGGCTACTTTTGCCGCAACAATACCAAATGAAATCCTTAGTGGATTTAGGCGTACTTGATGTTTTGCTCGATTTTTTTAGCTACGTGGTTAACAGCTCTAGAATGGCTTCTCAAAGTGCTTTGGTCCGTTTCAGCAGATTCTAAGGATAAAGCTAAGGATGTTGTAGCCTTTAAATCCAGAGTCTGCTTCAACAACTCGCGTTGAATGACTTCTGATTGGATCCCCCCAATTAGGCGATCCCTAATCATTTCACTGTTAATATCTTTAATTTTAGCGAAGTCACAATACTTCGTCATTAGCTTTAATGCAGCTAAATATTCCCCGATACTCTCATCTGATTTTTGCGATCTTCTAAAGAATTTAACAAACTCGGATACCATGGAGGGCAGCTGCTCAAGGTCGTCTAAAACTTTTTTAACGAGCTCATCAAATGTTAATGAGTCGGGCAAATCAGGTGAGAGGATATTCAAAATTCTATCAAATATTTTCTGGCCTACAGATGCCATTAGAAAATTGAAATTGATGGCTGCCATTGTGGAGCACACAACACAAGTGACGACTCCACAAAAAGTATCTCTTCTTCTCTGGTGTCATCGTTTTAATTGGGACATAAACGTCTGTGTAAATGAGGTCTAGCGGATGCAATGAACGATTACTACTTTGGGAAAAAATAGTAACGAATTCGGCTGGAGTATTTCTCCCATTTGTCTGACTCTCAATCAAATTCTGAAAATAAACCAGCGGTTTCAGACGAACCCATGTTGACGTCGTCTTCACTATCACTATATTCAAAATTTAGATTTAAATTAGAACTAGTTTCATTAACGCTTGCGTTCACTACTGAATTATTTTCAGTTTCACTTTCACTGCTAATTTTAGCAGTTACAGGTGGTTTGCTACCGACACCTTTCTTTGGCATTAAGCCTAAAAAAGTTAAATTAAATTAAATTTAAGTACAATCTTGTTTAACATGCAAGGATTAAACTGGAGCACTCAAGTCTTATTAAGACTTATTGTTATTTAAACACAGAAATAAATCAAGCTTGACTGTAGCCTACCTAGTTGTATAAATTAACTGCCTACACGTTAAATTTAAAGGGACTAGGCTTTGAAAAAAAAATGTTTTACGTTCACCATTTGTAACGTTTTACAAAACAACACTTCTGGCCTAAGCCTCAGCACAGACCAGATTTCACTAAGTTTGAGCATAAACCTACGGTGTTAAATTTTACACCGGCACACACTAGCCCGAATATGGGCAATGGCACAATCGAATTTACAAGGGTTAATTTTAGCAGCGCATTTTTCGAACCTTCAGGTTTATAATACTGCCTGTGCGGACAAGCCAGTGCTTCGCTCTAGAACACTGCCAAGGTAAAATTAACCATAATAAATCCACTTGCCCACTTCGGTTCTAGTTGTTAAAGTACTAAATTTAACTGTTATCATTTCGTATCACACAGCACTACCACGACAAAATTACACTGTTTGAAAAAGTTTAAACTCTGATAGGAATTCAGAGCACTAATTTTCATTGCCAAAATGAAAAAAATTTGCAACTTACCACAAATATGGAGCAAAGATGTGGTTGAAGACCTATCAGTTTAAGCTAAGTTTTTAAAGATTACCAAAGGTTCCGGACTTGTCGCCAACTGTAATGTCCTGGGCGGGGACACCTAAGCCCAGCGTGGGCACCAATGGTAATAAACCACACGGACTACCAGAGTGTAGGCTACAGCTGATAAGACAGCGAACTTCCTGTTTACTTCTCTTTAAATACAATTGCAACAGGAAGTCATGTGATGCAACTTAATACTATATACAATTATGGAATAGCATATTAGTAGTTAAAGGAGTACCTTGGTAGGGTTAACATATTGACATGAAATTAATGGCTGCCATTGTGGAGCACACAAGTGACGACTCCACAAAAAGTATCTCTTCTTTCCTGGTGTCATCGTTTTAATTGGGACATAAACGTCTGTGTAAATGAGGTCTAGCGGATGCAATGAACGATTACTACTTTGGGAAACGGTTTCTTAGTCATTTTCCATTTAACCCTTGGCGACCACTACGAACCCATGCTCGTAGTGTGGCTCATCATATGAATGAACCACTACGAGCATGCGTTCGTAGTCAAGCTCTTCAGCTTGTGTGGAGTTTTGTTACGTCAGAGGGAAGTCTGGCTCGGCAGAAACAAAGCCTCGTGGCTAGTGCTACATCTTCTACATATATTGTCTTGTAATCACGTTATCATGATGTAATCAAAATGTGGTCGAATTGTAGAGACGAATCGCTGTAAACGTCATCGATTGCTGACGTCGTAACAAGTGGAAGGTTAGGCCTGTCTAGCGGGAGTTTCGGACATCCTTCGCTTGTCATGCAGCGGCTCGTTCTTGTTACTTGTTTAGTTGTTTACTTTTTTATTTGAAATATGAGTGACGAGGACAGTTCTGAAGGGGGGCGTTAAGTGATATTAACTGGAATAGATCGGAAGTTAGCGATTCAGAGGACGGAAGTTTTAGCGAAAGTGACGACGATGCAGCACAAAATTCAGCTGTTGTTGACGGCTGACCCGACTTCACACCACCGTACGCAGGGTTTCATCCAGCTACGGAATTTTCTTTATTGAGAACCCCAATAGAATGTTGGAAAGTGTTTATGACGGACAAAATCATTGGATATTTGTGCAACTGGACAAACAAACAAGCAGCTGCGCATTTTGCCATAAATCCAGCAAAAAGAGGTAAAGTGTGCAGTTTGAAGTGGCACATCGTTACACGCCCAGATATGATAGTTTTTCTTGTACTTATGCTTCGGATGGGGCTTACTAAACTGCCAAAAATTGCTGACTATTGGCCCGACTTGTTTCATAAAAGAAGTGATGAGCAGGGATCGATTTTAATGTATTTTGGAGTTTTTGCATTTCTCTGATCCCGCACTTGCAAATAAAAACAAACCACTGACTCGAATCGGCTAGTTTATTGCCATGATGAAAGAAACATCGATAAATATTTTAGACCCTGGTAAACATATTGCTGTCGATGAATCTCTAGTGCTGTATAAGGGCCGTTTGTACTTCCGGCAATATATAAAAACAAAACGTGCACGATTCAGAGTGAAATTGTTTTGTTTTGTTTTGTTTCGGAACGTATTGTCGTTTATTTAGCAGAGAATTTGTTGGATCAGGGTAGACAAGTCATCCTTGACAATTGGTACATGTCTGTTAGACTGGCTCAGTATCTGCTAACGCATAAAACTCTAGTAACAGGAACTATTCAGCAAGATAGGGGTCTGCCTAAAGAAACACTTTCAGCAGCTCTGAAGCCTTCACAGTCATGTTTTCTGAGGAAGGATGATATGTTGGTGGTCCGATTCATGGATAAAAAAGTGGTAAACGTACTAACTACAAAATGCACAGCTAGGTTTACTGAAAAAAACAAGAAGACTGTAACGGCGGATGCTACGACGGAGTAGGTGCTTGTAACATCGCCGTTCGCATGGTGTAACTGGATCTATCTTACTATCACTCTGGGTTGACTTTTGGTACTTTTTAGTTAAAACAGCACAACTGCTACAGTCCCGGTGTAGAGAATGGAGCTACTTTTGTCCTAATCATGTAGGTTAACTAGTGATAATAAGTGGTAACGCTGCAACCAAGGTGGGAAAAAGCTAGCTAAGTTATATTTGAAGATAATTGTCTTACATATTAACTTCTAGCACAACAACGAACGAATAAACCGTCGGACGTTTAAAACTCCTAGTTTTTATTTTAAACAAACATGTTAAAATGACCGTACTTTACAATTGGTAAATTTACACCTTAGTTTAGGTTAAATAAAACGGGGGCGGGGGGGAGGGGGGGAATTTACATTAAATTCAAACTAGAACAGAATTATGTTCAACAAACAATTTCAAAGAGAAACAGTGATTTTAGGCAACGGGGATTTCGCAAAAGAGCCCTCTAAATTACAAACAGCCTCGGCTGACTTATAATAGTAGACCTGTTTTACAGTTATGTTTCTATGGGTAACAACAAAGCATTAAACCTCCCAGAGTTGCTGTTGATAAGCCAACTCCTAAAATTACAAAAGCCTCAGCTGCGTATAAAGTCCGTCTGGAGTGAATAATCAATGGATCCCCACGAAGATCAAACCGTCCTTGTTTACATTAAACTGCGTTTAAAGAAACGATAAAAATAAAGCTGGTTTTTAGTAAGGGACCGTGAACCCTTAAGTTATGGCCATTAACGTCCGAAAATGCCGTTTGGCTTAACACACCATAAGTTTAACATTCAAAGCTACAAGGTTAAGTTAAAATTAAACTATAAATTTGAATTTAGAGTCCAAAAAATAAACTTTCAATTTAAACTAAGTTACATACGAACTTAGTTCCTTTGCCCGGCATGGCAACAATCGGACCGCGGCATCTCCACTCCCGACTGGCGTAGCGACTTCTAGCTTTGAGAATCCTGAGCTGTGCTAACGAAACTCTACTGCGTCTGGGTTTTTATGCCTTCTGCTTGGCAGGCAGGTAGAGGGTTAGCGCGGACCTGTAGGAGAGCGACGGAGGGGGTGAGTGGGGAAGAGGTGGACACTTGGAGGAGGAGAGACTGACCCAAACCGGCCGAGCTGGCACTACCGGAAGTCGGCCATGACAGCACGGACGGGCAGGGTAGCTGAGCTGCTCTCAATGCGTGGGGAGTTGACTCCATGTATTTACGGCTACGGTATTGAAGGAGCTGAGTCAACAAATGATTTTTAAAGGCTTTGTGAAAAATTAGAGGCCTGGCATGGAAGTGCAAGAGAGTTTTAAACTCATAACAACGTGAATTAGGCCTATAAAATTAAACTACGATGTTATGCACCGCAACTATTTAAAGAGGTGGGGGGGGGGGAACGAAGTGTATTGCTCAGAATAAATATTCGACTTGGGAAACGGATTGCTATATACAAGGCATGATTTTATCGAAGGAAAGCTAGTTTGTTTTCGTTTTTAGAGGTCTGCTACGGTAGGAGTTTGGATGGAGGTGCTATAAAAATTATAAAAATAATACACTGGATCCGTAAAAATAAACAAACATAAAAGTTCGAGCTCCGGTAGGGTTCATGGCAAGAAGTTAAGTTTACCAAAGTGCATTAAGTGCAAAAATCAAACGATTAAATATACCAGCTAGTTAAAAGGTGCTATAACGCAGGTTAGGTTAGTTTTTTTTTAATTGTTTGCAGAAGCACACAAGTGATTTGAACGTCGGACATTTTTCATGAATAAACAAAGTCGTCACCTGTTACAAATAAAAAATATCGTGTGTTTTTACATCTAACACACAACTAAGCTGGTGGTGTGTTTTGGCTTTATGCCTAAGAGAAAAATATACAATATTTACATCTTTAAATCGTAATCGCCATAAAGACGATTTTCTTCTGGTGTGGAAGAATTCTACCCTCAGGTTTTTTCTTCAGTGGTGTTGAGGTGTCCTCACCACGAGCGTCTGATACGAGACCGCATTTACAAGACTTCTAGGTGGAAAACAACAATTTTTGCGGAAACCTTTTCATATTCAAAAATATAATGAATATATGGGTTCAGTGGATGCTGTTGATCAAAATATGGAGCCATATGATCCTGCAAGAAAAAGTTATACGTGGTTCAAAAAGATTGGTTTTCATGTAATATCTCGAATGCTGTTGAATGCTAAAGAACTGTACCAGCACGCCATGGGACAAACTGCATTTCAGAAACTTTATCCAACAGTGTTGTCACGAATTCCTGATGGAAAACTCCCATGGTTGTGTAGCCATGAATTCTGTGCAGAAATTTACGTTGCAGAAAAGATCCCATGACTCGGATTCATGCCTTAGTGCCTATTCCTTCAACAGGTGGTAAAAAAAAGGCCTACAAAGCCTTGACGCATATGCACACAAAACTGAAAAAAACGTAAAAACGTTTGCAAGATGTGTGGTGGTTGCGTGTGCAATCCAGGATTGTGCAGTATTGAGCATTTTTATGAATTTCATGCACTACAACAACAATAGTGCTAGTATGTCGTTACATTAATAATATACCGAATTTTTTATCAGCAGGAGGAAAATGTGTTCAATACATGTGAAGTGAATTTGTTCCAAAAACAGCAAGAATATTGTGCCATGATTTTTACTTGCACAGTAATTTACAGTGCTTGTGTAGTGAAAACGTGAAGTAATTGTGAAAAAAATGCAGTAAATTTTGTATAGGTATAGGCCTCAATTAGTAGGTTGCCCTACATCATTTGTGGTACAATCCACTGATTTGTAGTACATCAATCTTCAGTGATGTGTACTGATGTGCAGTGGTATAGTGATGTGTAGTAAATGTGCAGTGATGTGCAATCTGGATTTATGTGCAATATGTTAGTCTTGGATTAAAAGACTTCAATCAATTTCAACAGCTGCATCAAAAAAAGGTAAGCGACGACATCTGCTTTTGCACTTATTTTGGGGGCTTTCCTGCGTTACAAAAAACCTGGTTTCTGTGATGCAACATCGTTTTTTCGTCGCCAAGGGGTTAATGCAACTTGAACATCTCATAAACATATTATAGTCATCGGTTTGCAACCCTATCGCAAGATTCTCACGCTTTATTTTCTTCACGGCCTCTGGATCCCTGTGCCCAAGCTGCCTGTGCCATAGATGGATGCAATTGTGATGCTGAACTTGTATGGCTACACTTGCTATTTCTTTGGAACGCAGCTTGTAGAGTTTGCCATCAAGCGTTGCTGTGGCACAAACTTTTCCCCCATTCGTGATGGTACACACATTTCCTTTAAACGTCACTATGTTGCATTGCTGGGCAAGTTTCTTCACTGATAGAAGACTACCCTGTAAGTTCGGTGCAAAGAGGACATCTTTTACTAAAATTTTCTCAGTTACATTTGGGCAAATTACACAATATAAGTATCCTTCCCCCACTCCTTTAGATGCCATCTGCTGCCCATTCGCATCTCTGTGATTTCTGCTTTAGTTGGGTGAAACTTTGTAAAGAAGTGTCGATTGCTTGTCATTGTACTTGAAGCTCCTGAGTCGACATACCAACCCTGCGACAATGAATTTGTGCTGGTTTTGAAGCAAACTTCATTACTGGATGTGTCATCTTCATGTTCAATGGCACTCTTGGCTTTATGATCTACGCCTTGTTTCTATATCTCCTCCATTCTGCCTTTCCAAACAAAGCACTCTTTCTTTGGGTGGCCAGGCTTTTTGCAATAGAAACACGCACGGGTTTCTTTAGGCACAAACTTTCTTGATTTACTGTATGTAGGCCTATGTGTTTGTAAAACTGCCTCCGGCTGCGAATTTGCAACATTTGAACTCTTGGACTTTTTCTTGTATTCATCGACGAGTTTCCCTTTCACGTATTCAAGTGTGTGTTCATCATCTGGGCGAGCATCGAGTGCTGTCACAAGCGTGTTGTAGTCTGCCGGCAGCCACTAAGTAATAGAGCAGCCACACGAAAATCTTTAATTTCTTCTCTGATGCCTCGTAAACATTCCACAATTTCCAGGGTACCCCTGATGTAATCCTGCATTTCTTAGTCCCTATTAGTTTAGTTTGCTATAGCTTCCTAAGCAGGTACAGCTTGTTACTTAATTGGTCCTTTCATGCACTTTCTGTAATTCTAGACACGTAGCCCTAGTGCTAGTACATTTGCAAATGTGAGCAATCTGACTGTCTTCAATGAGCAATGATATTGTACTTTGTGCATTTCATTCTTTCCATTCCAGCCTAGTGGTATAGGATTTGGTTGCTCATTCTCTACAACAGTCCATGTAGAGAGTAACATCATCAGTTACTCTCTAACTCTCTGTAGAGAGTAACATCATCAGTTTAAATTTCCATGGCTGATAATTGCCATCATTCAGTTTTGTAACTGCAAATTTCGTTTCATTAACTTCAGCCATTTTTCCTTAGGCTTATTTACTGTCCTGCACTTTTTCTGTCTTAGAAGGCTGCTGGATCAGGCACTTGCCACTGGAAAATTCCACTTCACTTTTACAAAACTAACTTAGTCACTGGTGAGCTGGGCTCATAACCTGTTAGGTTATGTCAAAATAACTGCACTCCTCAACATAAATTGCTTAGGTTTACTTAAGATACTACGAAAAATACAGCATTACTGAAAGGCATCTGCCACACCCATACAGAGAGACAGGAAGTACTACATACAACACTCCTAGTGGCTACATAAAACTATATAAATGAATCTGGACACACCTGCCACCTAGTGGTCAGCAAGTAAGATACAACTGAAGCTGAAACTAAAACTAAAGTTCATGCAAAGCTGTCGCTATGAGGTTTCTCTAAACATTGTTGTTACAAGTAGCATCTCGAAGATATATCGGTAAGTTTATAAGTCCAGCAGAAAAAAGTAACGGCTCAAACATCGGCCATTAATAAGTAGAACAATATCAGGAGATTTGCCATGAACATGTTAAATATGTGAATAAGTCGTGCCAGCAGCCCAGATGTGACCAACTAAGCACTATGTCGTTGATCAGGAACGTTTTCCACTTGCTCATTTTTAGATCTCAAATTGCAACCAGTTGATCGCACCAAAATCATGAAAAAAGTACGGAGAAAACTAAACGGTCAAAAAGTCTCAGTTACAATCACTTGATCGTAAAGAAGTTGTTCCAGCAACCCAGATGTGACCAACTAATCGTTAGGACGTTACAGTGATCATAAAGTCACTAATCGTTCATTTTCACTTGCTCATTTTCAAGTCTTAATTGCTACCAGTTGACCATTGTTGATTTCCGTTTCCTTGGGGTGTACTATCTTAAAAGAGATAAATTGTGTATTAATCAAGGCATTGGTCAGCTAGGTCATAAACTACGACTAGCTCATGATCATCAATTCTCAGTCCAAAAAGACATACATCCAAGGTTGTTGTTCACTTTTTGTTGATAAAATACAACTAGCAGGTCATTCTGTTTGGATCAGGCACGTAACCTTTTCAACAGAGGAATTCCACTTATCCTTATTTATAAATCTTAAAGTAGTTCATTTGCAAAAATGGCGTTGTGAGCGTTTTTCAAGCTTGTGTTTTACCAAGTTGTGCTGCATTCTGAATCTCCTTGATTGGTGTGAAGTTAAAGGACTGCTGTTCATAGGGCAGGGTAGTGAAGAATCTTAGGTGTGCTTACTTTATATGGTAAGTTATTTTAACGGTTTTGCAGTCTTTAGTGGCAAATGGATCATGGGGCCCCAGTACGTAACATGGCCGATACAGCATGGGTATTGAAGTGTTGCAGAGATACCATCATCATACCAGTGATGGAAGTGTTTGTGCATCGCAACCACGAGAAATAATCTACACAATCCTTTTAAATTATCTCCAAGACGAAATTTATACGTTTCACTTTTGTGAATTTGCGCACCTATAGGGAGGAGGTAACCAAACTATTATTATGGTACAGCATTTTTGTTTTATCTTTAATGCAAGTCCTGTCTTCAGTTTTTGAAAATGCCCCTGTGTAACTGACTTTATAACTTGTAATTGGTAAGTATAAGAATTAAAAATGAATTGAATCCCTATAATCTTTTTATTTTATTTAAAATTAATACAAAATATTAGTTAGCATTAATACAGCAGTTTGGTTTCCCGTACCGAATAATAACAAAAATATTGATTAAAACACTGAAGTTGGTAAGAAAATTGCAAAATTTTGCAAATCAAAGGAAACTGAACTGCCTTTTCCTTCTATACTTAAATAACATTATGTTTGTTGTAACAATTTGATTTTAATCTGTAGAACTAAAATTTGTAAAATGAGCCAAACTGCCAGTAGCATATGGTAGGGAGAGGGTAGGGGTAGAAGGGCCAAGCACCTCCTTCCAAAAACAAGCTGAGCAGGCATACAACATCCTTTGAAAAATGTATTCTTTTTGTAAAACTTTTTTTTTCCTTACACATCTTATTGGCTGTGGACTTTATGTGAACAATGTGTCACTAAAGTCTTGGTTGGAAACTAAGCTGGTCATGGCTGTAAACAGCTGGTCACGGTTGTAAACCAGTTGGTCTAACCAACTTATCTCATTCCAGCCACAGCAGGTTGGTCTCCCAACCTGCTGCGATCAGCTGGTCTCCAATCTGTGACCAACTGAACAACTGGTTTCCAAGCCGCGACCAACAGGTCTCTCAGCCGCTATCAACTGGTCTTCCAGCTGCTACAAACTGGTTTCCAAGCTGTGACTAACTGTTCTCCCAGCCACGACCAACTGGCCACGCACAGTGGCGCAGCCAGAAAAAAATGTCGGAAGGGACCGAACAAAGCCAGCAAGGGGGTCTGGGGGAGCGCTGTAAGCTCCCCCAGCGGGGTCCCGGGCGGAGCCCCGGAAGCTGAAGCATTTTGGTGTTCATCATTGCCTTATCTGGCTTCTAAAGGGTACTGTTTTTACATATTCTTGAGAAATTTATTTAGCATTATGATGCGATCATGTTAAAGTTGTTAATGTTTTTTGTTAATGTTCAAGAAAAGTAAAAACTAATTTTTCCTGCAATTTTTTCCAGGACCTCTTTTCCACGGACTTTATCCCGCAGACCCTTTTTTTTTCTGGACAATTTTCTTTCGGACATTAATTTTCCACTGGATCTTTTTTTCCGAACCTTCTTTCCACGGACCTTTTCTCCCCAAATCTTTTTATCCAGACCTTTTTCCCTTAGGTCTTTTTTTCCTGGACCTTTTCACCCAAGAATTTTTTCTGCCTCTTGTCCGAGTTTTTATTTTTTTTAAATTTTTGCAGGAGGTACAGATGTATGATAAGATCTAGATTTGGGGCTTGTTTTAACATCTCTATAATGTGTGGAGCAATCCGGACCACTGCACTGTGACTGAGATTGGCGCTAATAACCTAGCTGTCGACGTCCCATTAGGTCTCAACCAACACCCTCCACCCTATTTCCTAGTTATTAATTTTATATCAATTTATTTTGGCCCTGTTTAGTGTAAAAAGTAATTATATCGGTTTCATGGATGATTTTACACAATCAAAACACTTTTTAATTAGCCTAAAATTGGCCTGCTATTATTTTCCACATCCACGATTAATTTCATAAATGTTTAGGCCTACCCTAATGTTAAAAGTAACGGGATACGATAATTACTAAAATAACACACTACTTGACTAAACTGGTAAAATAATATGGCATTGACAAAAGCTGTAACCAAAGCCAAATATATTAAATAATAAGCATATAGGCCCATCTCAAATCATGTGAAACTGACAGAAAAAATTAAATTATCTACGTTTTCTCTGCTTACCCTTCTCGGTTTTCCATAACTTCCACTTTACGAGCATTATCAAGTTGATGTCTAATATCTTCTCTTTTTCCGGAAGTAACAAAAATAAAATTGTCGATTAGTCCATTACGTTTTCCCGGTATTTTTTTCTGGCTGTATTCGTCAAACAATTCAATTGCATCTTCATAATTGAATGCTGTTTTTACTAACGAACGCAGTTGTCTGCCTTTTCCATTGCCAGACTTTTCTGGCACAAAAATCAGACACGTTTTGCAAAATATCCCATTTTTTCCCTCACTGTAAGCCTGCCATTGGTTCTTGTTAAGCCATTTATGTGGAAAAGAACGATTTCTTTCATTTTGCATCACTTGTGGAAAAACATGATCTTGATCTAGAACCCAACAGTTTGTTAAACAAATCCAATTTTTCTCCATTGAGAAGACCTGCTTTTTGCTCCATCTGGTTTCGTCAAAGTTTCCTACATCCAACTTGCGTTAAATAAATACAGATTTCTTCAGGCCGTGTCAGTATGGCTCAGAGGTAGACCTCGGACCACAGATTAAAGAACTCTCCTCTTACAGATACGTCACTCGTACCTCAGCCAGCGCATCAAAAATGGGGCCTCGTTTCAGCAACGCGTCGGCACGATGACGCATGTTCTCGCACTTTATTCGCCAGATGTCACTAGCAGATAGCAGAAAACGAAACTGAAACACAAAAACGATCTAATCCTATTGCCGCTACGGTAGCGTTATGTAAACCGCAGGATTAGGTTAATAATTAATTTAAATACCGCAGCAGACGTAATCGTAACATTTTAAAAGTATTTCTGCCGATTCCCATGATTTTGTTTACGTTCATTAAATGTTAAGTTTCTTCAAAAGTCTCCTGAAAAAAAAA
>JAHWFP010047763.1:0-13987 GCA_023313725.1 Lithobius niger | reverse complement strand
ATCACGAAAAACTGTTGGACTACGTACGGTAACTGTTAAATCAATAGTAGTCTCGTGATTTCGACTGTTTGGTGATGCGAAAATAGTTTACAATAAATTCACACGTGTGACCTTGAAGCGTGTGTAAATCCTGGATTAACGAGAAAAAAAGCGTGGTCACAGTAAAACATTGAGTGTTAGTTGTCAGATAAGCATGCATTTCAATGCGACCGCTCGTTTATTTACACACGTAACCGGTACAAAGTGTAGTTGCAAATCAACATCGTCTTTTGTCCACTCCCGATCATTTCGTAAGATTTCCCATATCCAGACGTTAAGCCTTTAGTGTTGCACTAATTTTCTTTCATGGATTTGTTCTGTTGACAAACGTTTTGAATCCTAGCACGAAACAAAGCATCAGCGCATCGTTTTCCCTCTCACCGCTGTACCAATTTAGCGCCGCCGCGTACGTTAATTGCTGCTAACACCGATTACAACCATAAAAAAATGGCAAACTAGGCTGCGGTCCCCACTCCCAAATCACTGCTTTCATGTATGTGTACAATAATACGTCTTATTATTGACGTGTCCAAAAAACTGGGCTGCAAAATGGGTGATAGACGCGGCCGTTTTTTTCCCGGCGTCTGTACATAACTTGCCCGGATAAGCTTATATAAGACTACGCACCTTGCAGTAGCCGTATAGGAAAACCTCACGACACAGTAGCAGCCATTGCACACTTTCTGGCTTGTGTGTTTGTTCTAAACTCTCCACATTCACTCACCCTACATTCGAAATACTTTACGACGTTTTAAACTATCTCCCGAACTTAACTGTTTTACCGCGCTTCCCTAACGAAGCCGAATTCGACGCCGGCGCCATGTCTGGGCTCGATTGCACTCGCTGTCGGCAAGGTGCACCTATCGTACTGGCAAACATGGGCGATATTCGACGAACGCCGAGTCATTCTTTCAGTGGCCGGACTCTACGTAACTTTATAATCAGCTATCCAGTTGTAGGGGGCTCCCAGCTTCATCTCCTCGTCCCGCTTTCCTTGTAGCCTCGCACTAACAAAAAAGATTGGGGTTATAAGAGTTCATGAAAAATACTATGTATTTACATTACCATTATAGCATCAACCAGCAACCTGAATTGCATGTACCAGTACAATGGAAACAGTGAAACAAAAGGGTTACGTACCATTATAATCATCTATCAAGTTGTAGGGGGTTCTCAGCTTCACCTCCTCAACCCCCTTTCGTTGTAGCCGCGCACTAGCAAAAAAGATTGGGGTTATAGGAGTTCATGAAAAGTCCTATGTATTTACATTACCGTTATAGCATCAACCAGCAAGCTCAACTGCATGTACCAGTACAATGGAAATACTGAAACAAAAGGGTTACGTACCTTTATACTCACCTATCAAGTTGTAGGGGTTTCTGAGCTTCACCTCCTCGTCCCCCTTTCCTTGTAGCCTCGCACTAGCAAAAAAGATTGGGGTTATAGGACTTCACGAAAAATCCTATGTATTTACATTGCCGTTATAGCCTCAACCAGCAAACTCAATTGCATGTACCAGTACAATGGAAATAGTGAAACAAAAGGGTTACGTATCTTATAATCAGCTATCAAGTTGTAGGGGGTTCTCATCTTCACCTCCTCGTCCCCCTTTCCTTGTAGCCTCGCACTAGCAAAAAAGATTGGGGTTATAGGAATTCATGAAAAATCCTATGTATTTACATTACCTTTATAGCATCAACCAGCAAGCTCAATTGCATGTACCAGTACAATGGAAATAGTGAAACAAAAGGGTTACGTACCTTTATAATCAGGTATCAAGTTGTAGGGGGCTCCCAGCTTCATCTCCTCGTCCCGCTTTCCTTGTAGCCTCGCGCTAGTTAAAAAAATTGGGGTTATAGGACTTCACGAAAAATCCTATGTATTTATATTGCCGTTATAGCATCAACCAGCAAGCTCAATTGTATGAACCAGTACAATGGAAATAGTCAAACGTACTGCAAGAAATAAGAGATAGTGGTGCAATTGGTGCAGATGAAATTATATTACAAAACATAATTGATGCAAAAAATAACAGTGCGGTCTTCTTGGAGATATTAATTGACAAAATAATTGAAACGGAGTGTTGGCCTGATAAACTAAAAATTCAACAAATCAGACCTATTTGCAAAAAAGGAAAAAAAAATGATTACGATAGATACACCCCAATTTCAATTTTGCCTGTATTAATAAAATACGTGAAAAGTTTTTTGCTAATCATATTTCTGGCTTTATAAATAAATTCTCGGTTATTACAAAAAAAACAATACGGATTTCAGAAGGGAAAGGGAACAACTGAAGCATTAACATTTTTAAATGACAAGATTGCCATAGCACTTAATAAGAATGAACTTTCTGGTTGCATTTTTATTGATCTTCAAAAAGCATTTGACTCGATAAACAGACATATTCTGATTGAAAAAAAGAAAAAAATGGGTCTAAGAAGCAAAATAAATAATATTAATAAAAATTAACTTGAAAATAGAAGATGTGTAACCAAAGTTGATAAAGGCATAAGCAAAGAAATTCCAAATAATGATGGTGTGCCACAAGGATCAATATTAGGACCAATTCTCTTCCTATTACGCATAAATGATATTGAGAGATTAACCGAAAATATTATTTCGTTCGCAGATGATATTTGTCTTTTTTGTTCTGGAGATAATTATTTACAAACGATGGGTGCACTTCAACTAGAATTTTACATAATACAAGAATGGTGTTGGAGAAACCAGGTCTTTATCAATGAGGACAAAACAATAAATATGGACATTTCTACAGGCGCAAAGAAGTTAGACCAGGATGTAAAAATAAAAATTTATGTTGATAATAAAAAAAATAAATATAAAATTATGAAGAAATAAAGTAAGAATAAATACTTCGGATACTGGATTGACAATAAATGGAAACATGAAGATCATGTAGACAACATTATTACAAAAATTAAAAAACTAATGCCTAAATTATATCAAATAAGAAAGGCAGTAAACGATAGAAATAAAAAAACTACTTTACACAGCGTGGATTGAAGCAAATTTGCTGTATGCCTGCGAAATTTACTGTAATGCTAGCAATAACATGTTAAATAAATTACAGAAATTACAGAATAAAGTACTAAAAGTATTGTTTCAAAATAATAGCGTGAAGGAAATAAGAAAAACACATAAAATACTTACTGTAAATAATCTATGCAATTATACGATAACAATAAGAAATTTTTTTCCATTACAAAATTTACTTCAAAATCAAAAAGCTAAATCTAAACTTAGAAAAGACCATTTGTTCCTACCTTTTTAGTCTAATAAATACGGAAAAATTACTACTGAATATACTTCTGTGAAAAACTTCAATAATTTACCAAATACATTAAAAATAATCAAAGGGTACAATGAACTTAAGCAAAAAATGAAAAACTATTGGATTAATATTATTGATGGGGATTAAGATAAGGTTGACGTGTTTTACTTCTGGGTTAATCTGTTGAAGAAGTTTTAAAAGTATAAAAAGAGTTTAAAAACGACTAAATGATTGTTTATGACATAGATTTTTGATAGTTTATGACACACAGGGCAACAAGGTAATGGGTAGGAGACTTGCCAAATTATGCAAAATACCCATTGTTATTGATCATATATTGACTTTTGCAATTGCTATAAATGTGTATTTTGTTGACTGTATTATGTAATGTAATGTTGCCACAAATAAGTGTTTGTTCACTTCGTGACATCCTTCTTTGTTTAATAAAAAAAAAAGGGGGGGGGTTACGTACCTTTATAATCAGCTATCAAGTTGTAGGGGGTCTCACCTTCACCTCCTCGTCCCGCTTTCCTTGTAGCCTCGCACTAGCAAAAAAAATTGGGGTTATAGGACTTCACGAAAAATCCTATGTATTTTCATTGCCGTTATAGCATCAACCAGCAAGCTCAATTGCATGTACCAGTACAATGGAAATAGTGAATCAAAAGGGTTACGTACCTTTATAATCAGCTATCAAGTTGTAGAGGGTTCCCAGCTTCACCTCCTCGTCCCTCTTACCTTGTAGCCTCGGACTAGCAAAAAAAAAAGACTAAAATTGCAGGGCCTGCACCTGCTTAATTTTAGTTTTTATTGCCTAACCGAAAATATACATTACCTTATTTACACTAGCAGTTTCCCCCTTTGAGCTATTGTATCCCCTAGAAGTTGAAGTTGCCTTCCCTGCCTGGCTCGTACTTTATCGCGCATGAGCCGGGCTTGGCACATAAGCCGCTGCGCAGCTGCGGTCACCATCATCTCCCCAGAACCTAGCTCATGGCGGAGAGCTTGGGTGGGAATCAAGTTAATGTATATTTTCGGTTAGGCAATAAAAACTAAAATTAAGCAGGTGCAGGCCCTGCAATTTTAGTCTTTTTATGCATTACCTTATTTACACTAGCAGACTTTGTTACCCGGAGAAGGGTTAGGTTCGTACTCAGAGGAACCCGTTATTGCCCCAGTCTGATTTTCGCGCGGTACGAGTCGGCTGCCCCGGGCACAAAGTGCCGGCATGTAGACCAGTCTGCTATCCCAATCACTTTCACTCTAGGATGGAGGACGACCGTCCGCGGATGGGGGAGGCGGATCCCAAGGACCATGCTGCGTCCGCTACTGAGTGAGATTGGGAGTGCGGATAGGGGATTTATTTTTGCATGTTTCGTGTTATTTTTTTTGTACGCTTCATCGCATGCAGAGGTCTAACATGTGGGGACAAGGATAACAGATCAAATGTGCTTGAAGGCAGGATGGACCGGTGGCGCATGGACGATGAGCGCAGGAGAGATGATGCAACCATGGCAGAGGGCAGCGATGGTCGGAAACGTTTGCGTGTGATGGATCGGACGCTGACCCCGGAGATGAAGTAAGAACAAGGAGAAAGGCCATTGCTCATCACGAAGTGGAGAGGACTGTCAAACACCGGTTGGTGTACAAGACCGATCCCGAAGGATACTGCAGATCCAATCGCAGAAGGGATGGTAAGGAAGAGTAGTAAGGTCGATCATAATGGGAATAGTATTGAATTTTTTTTATTTTTTGGTGGCGCACCAGAGGTTAATGGATGACTTGGACTAACGATCTAAGAGTCCGGGCGAGGCGGATACACATAAAAAGTTAGCACAAGCATGAGTGGGCGTCTCACCGGAGACCGGACAGATGAATGGTGAAATTTCGAGGGCAGAGTAAGGTTTTAGTCCAGGTTTGTGCGGAAGCCAAAGGCCACTCCCGTCGCCTTGGAGCGACAAGGGGATCATGGCATGTCGCCTTCCGTTGTTTTGGCATTGCGCTGGATGCCATACAAAACAGGGAGAAAGCCGGGAGCGTCATCAAATTGCCGCACGGAATAGCGTGAGAAGGATGGCAAGGCCGGAGTGATGGTGGATTGATGCCAGAGTGTAGCTAAAGATGGATGGCGAGGCTCGGGAGGGGGCTCTTCGGACGTGTGTGTTGTAGACGGAGGCAAAGGTATGGCGGACACGGAGGGCACGGATAAAGATACGGTGTAAAGGTCGTTGGCTGGTAGGGTGACGTATGGGCGGTCACCGGTAAGGAGGATAGGGGATCAGCGGAGGTGACGACGAGGAGATCTGCAGGTGGGAGTGGAGGCGTGCCAGGTTCGACTGGAACTGCAAGGTTGGACAGTGCAGTTGTGGATGGGTCCTGGAGGGGTGACGGTAGAGGAGATGGAGCTGCCCGGCAAAGGGAAGTCGGAGATGGTGTCGGTGTTTCACGGGCGGATGAACGTGGGGAAGGTGGTGTTCCAAGCGTGGAGGGTGCGGACCGGACACGCCGGGTCTGCGAGCGCGCACAATAATACGCTCGTTATGGTGGCGAGGAAGGTATTGGCGAGACCCAATTATAGTGTGCCTTGAGGATGGCATAGTTGAGATGTTGGGAGTGATACTTCCGGTTCACGACTTCAAGTTCGTTGGTCAAGGCCTCATTAGTTGCTCGAAGAAGGGAATTTTCCGCTCGAAGAGTATCCGATGCAGCTGTGGATTGACGAAGGAGGGGAAGGTCCGCCAAGGATTGCCGAAGGATGGAATAATCAGAGAAGAACCTCTGTACGAACTGTAGGACAAAGTCGATGTTGAACTGAAGGTTCTCCATTTCCGTGGGAGAAAGGTGCAAACTTCTGGAAAGTGCTTCGCGGAGGATAGTCTGTGATGGAAAGGGAGCCGGGGGGGGGGGTTCCTTCCAGCGCCAGAGGAATCGGAGGGCGGCTTCTGGCGTCATGTGAGTCCGCTGGTCGGACTGAAGGTTTGAGGGCAGAATAATGCTTGAAGTGAGAGGTTGGTGGCGCGAATCTCAGAGTGACACGCTTAATCTTGATGGCCAACGGTATTGGGATGCTGGGCGGTGCCTTGACGCCCGAGGTGCCTGGGATGGCCAGAATGGAGTCGGTGAGCGGCGGCAGAACCGAACTGAAATGCCGGCCCCCCTGCAACGCGGGAAAGGAAGATTGAGTTGTGGTCGTGAGAGAGTGTGTAGAAGCCAGTCCGTACATCGAACTTGAAGTTACTATAGACGATCCCAGTGAGAACCGTATCCTCGATTCATGGACGAGACGGGCAGCAGAGGCATTGTTGCGTACTGGAGGTGAAGGTGGGTTGGAAGATCGTTTTGAAGACTTTTCATCGGTCGTGGTCGTGTCGGAAGAGGATCGAAAGTCAGTAGCGGATGCAGCAGCCGCAGCACGTTGTCGACACGCCCTGTCCGTTCGTTGTTTGGACTGAAGGTGATGCTTCTGAATTAATGCCCAGCATTTGGGGAATATTGTGACACAATTCTTGCAGTTCTTTTGTAGGCCATTGCAAAGACGATGGCGCTGACAACACGGATGAAGATCGATTCTAGGCTTTGGTAACGGAAAGGCAAAACCAGGACACTTGCACTTTGTTGGTGAAGGAACGTTAATGGTTCCTGGTTGGAACAAAGGAGACCGTGGAGGAGTACGATTGGAATCTTCAGACGTCAAACTGTCCGCCATGGTTGAGTCGCGGTCGATGAAGTTGAGGGTTGGCGAGTGGCCGATTCAAATTTGAAAGCGTAGCGGTGGCAGTGACAGAAGGTGGCGCCCTCTGGTGGAGGAAAAAGACGAAAGGCGGCCCTCCTCCCCCATAGCGGAGGAGGACGACGGGAGAGGCGTTGTGGATCATGGTTGAGTATTGCGGGCATTGCAGCCTGTCTTTTGTCCCCGTCCTCTGATGTTTTATTGGTCTGTTGTTTGTTGAGACTGTTTTGTTGTTCGGTTTATTATTTTTATTCTTTGTTTTTTTTTTTTTTTAGTGAGAGAAAAGCTGAAACAGCGACGGTGAGGGAGGAGGCGAGATGTCCTTGGTGCAGGATGGCAGATCTGGTGTCTTGGGGAGGATGGCGGACCCGGTGAGGATGGTAGAAGCGGCGGGAGCTGGAGGCCAAGGCGGCAAACGTCGTATAGCGGGAATGCAGACTGGGCGATGATGGAGGACCGGCTGTGGCCGCGGGGATAAGGACAAAAAGTCTGGAGAGGCCGGTCGGAGGACGGTGTACGAGACATCTATGCAAAGGGATTCGTCGCAGGTTAAGTCCACAGCATGAAGAGGAGAGGGTGAAGCAGGAGGTACCTCCATCCAGGAGGTGGGCTGTCGAAAGGATGGAAATGGGACCGGGAGCCTCAGGCCAGCAGGAGGGTGAAAGGCTGGTGATATGGTAATAGAGGCTGGTCGGCCCTCAGTGGAACGGTGACAACAGGTGATGGAAGAAGTGGGACTGGAGGTGAATCCTCTAGCGCCGGGTTATCTGAATGTCGATAGGGTAGTGAGGACATGAACCATCCCCCAAATTTGCGGAAGGCTCCACGTCGACCTGCAGAAGGAAAGGCGGCAGTGAGTCCCGGGAAGGGAGCAGATGGCAGCTGCCACGGATGGTAAGCCGGCAGCAGTCCGAAGTGCCGCACGGAGGATTGGGAGAGATGGCCCGCGTGGACGGACTGTGTTGTACCAGAGATGGGAAAGGACCAGAAGAGGCAGTAGCATCCCCTAAGGGAGTGGCAGGTGCCGTACTGGTTGCAGTAGAACGATGGCGGAAGGAATCCATGATGGCCGGTCAGAAGGGCTCGGGACAGCTGGAGCGGATAGTCGGATCAATGAAGAGCAGGTGCGACTTAGGCAGGGTGGTCGAAGAAGAAGCCACGCAGCGGCAGAGGACGAAGAGGTCTTGTACAGGGTGACCAGCGGATAAAGGAGGTCACAGCGGGAGAAGGGACGACGGCTGGGTGAACCGGGATCCGTGATCCCCCGTCCCGGTCAGCAGATCGGCTGCACTGGTGGGGAAGCGCGGCGGACGAGGCCCTCCTTGTTCCGCAACGAGGACGTAGGAATAGCGGTTAGGAAGGTAACCACCGCGGATTGAAGGTAAGCAGTGGCGGATCGACGGGATAGCTCAGGAGCGACGACACGCGGCGAGCACCCTAGGAGAAATGATGGTGACCGCAGCTGCGCAGGGGCTTATATGGCCAAGCTCGGAGCAAGCGCGGTGAAGTACGAGCCAGACAGGGAAGGCAACCTCAACTTCTAGGGGATACAATAGCTCAAAGGGGGAAACTGCTACTGTAAATACGGTAATGGATATTTTCGTTGGCTATAAAAAGTACGGATAGGCCGGGAAAAAAAATTGTTCGGTTCTCGGGCGCTGTCGGGTCACCAAAAATCAGGCGGGTCAATCGCTTTTTATTTCATTCGTCTTACGTCGTTACCCGTGGAGTGAGGCACTAACGAAATATTTATTCTTGCGAAAACTATTGGACACAATTATTTCAAACTTATTACACGCACGCAACATATATTCATTAAAGTGCACAGAAAATATCAGACAAATGGATTTAATGTTTCGGAGAACCGGTTTTTTTTAATTACGGGCGGTAATGAAAATCGAAAATCTCCGTGTTGACAAAAAGCGCCCGAAAGTTGGCGTTAGTTAGGCTAAAAATCGTTCCACCTGATAGTGTGAAGGTTTATAGGCTCCTTTTCCATTTTAGTTTTGCATCGTGGCTAGTGATTTAATTTTTTAATGCTGTAAAACATCATCTTTCTTGTGATTTGCAATGACGAACTAAAACACAAGTGCTCGTCAATCGCTCACGTGAAATCCGAAGCGATCGGCGGCGTCCATGTTGAAATCGTGCATCAGCCAATGAGAGCAGGCAAAATCGGTCACGTGGTGCCAACCAACCAATAACGGAACGCGATTTTCAAATGCTTTGGAAAGTTAGCTTGAAACGGCCAGAAACAGCCTACTACAATTTTCCTGATTGGCCACTGCCAAATAGCCATCGAGAAAATATGTTGAGAGGCCTAGATTGAGGGGAATTCCAGCTTTCCAACTAATACAAGATGGCAGCGCCCAGTCAAATGATTCGACCGCTACCGCTGATCAAAAATATCCAATTTTTCTGCTTTTTAACTTAGGAAAAAAGAATGAGAAAGACATTTTTGCAATTTTTAATGAGTCTACACTCAACTAAAGTGCTTTTAATAGACATTGGTAACAACTTTTTTTTTTTTTACAGAAATCGATGCACAACATGTCAGGAATTTCAGCGTTTCGCATTTCGATATTTTGGTGGAAAATTGCGTTTTTCGACCCATAGTTTACCTTCAAACTTCTACGTATATATACGTCGTTACTGTATTTAAGATGATTTTTTTTTGGAGGTATATATACGTTCATACTGCTTAAAAGATTAAAGAAAAATGTTGAGTATTTTCATAGCATTTTGAAAATAAATAATAAAATAAAAAGCCAGGTGGCCTGGTCCTTTTTCGACCTTCGAAACGCCCGAGAACCAAACTTATTTTTTTTCCCGGCCATAGAGGAGTTCATGAAAAATCCTACGTATTTACATTACCGTTATAGCATCAACCAGCAAGCTCAATTGCATGTACCAGTACAATGGAAATCAAGTTGAGGGGGTTCCCAGCTTCACCTCCTCGTCCCGTTTTCCTTGTAGCCTCGCACTAGCAAAAAAAAAATGGAGCTATAGGAGTTCATGAAAAATCCTATGTATTTACATTACCGTTATAGCGTAAACCAGCAAGCTCAATTTTAATAAAAGACATTCCCTTTAACGTGAATCATCGCAGCACAAAACACAAAAGGGCAGAAATCAAGTGCCAATGCTCAAATAAATTTTTTAAATGTAACACCACTCATTGATAGCCCAAAAAATCATAATTCAATTAAAACTATCTTAAAATTATTCAAAATTGCATGAAAACCGTGAATTCTTCAAAATGATCATTTTTGCCAAGTTACCTACTACACGGAGCAAACCACGTGTTGACAAGACACGCTTGTAGTTGATATCTGAAAGGTGCATCGCTACCAGGAATATGATTGAATAACCGTAATGCTGCTCAAACTGCAGGACAGGATTACATCAGGAGGTATTATTAAACAACGACTAATTATAAAATACTGATAAGACCCTAGTGATTTAAGTAGTGATTTAATTTTTTCTTGTGCGACTTATCCTCCATTACTTTTTCCCGGGTGTGTGTGATTTTTAAAGAGTACCCTGCCGATAACCAAGTTTTCAGATTTATGTGCTCCGACTCAACGAAAAGGTAACCTTGCAGGACGTAGGCAGTAGTCAGTCGACCGATTTCATTTAATAGCTAAAATGATGAGATTGCAGTTCAAAAACACATCGCTCCAGAACCAGCTTTTAAAAATGTAGGTTGTTATAGGTTTTATAGGTTATTTTTCAGCAAATAAATAGGGTTTTATAGGTTTTTTGTCTGTTTATTTCATTCAGTATACTTAAAAGTTCAGATATTCTGTATACTTAAACATCAGAAAAGGTTTACTCTTGTTTATTACAATAACATTTCCCTTCAATAGGAAAATAGTACAGTAACAATTCATGCGGACATTACGATTTTTACTCATACTCAACCTCTAACACCAGTGGTCACCCTTTAAAACTCCGGGGAAATATCTCCCTTGGTAACAGACACCAATTCTTCTGCAGCCCTGGAACGTCCTTCCGGCTGACGTATCTGCGCCCTCGCTAAACTCCTTTAAACGCCTCCGGATATATTTTTCCGTAGTTCTTAGTTTGGGGGAGGGGAAGAATGCATATAGCTCTTTAGCTGGCACCGTCTTTTTTCTATTCTATTCTTCACTCACTCTATTGTAATTTAGTTGATTAGTTTGCCTGGTCGAACTTAACGTCTTCAAAGCAGCTTTTCGCGTATTTGAGGGTCAACAATCAAGTTACAGCAATAAAAATAGGCCTATTCGAAGCGTAAATTAATCATGTTTCACTTGGTATTACTCTCATCTTTGTAGGTGCCTTAGTTCAAGAGAAGTAGCAGAATACACACGCACATCATTAATGATGTAGATAGGCCTTTTTCAACTCTCGTAAGTACAGTTAGAATAATTAAACTCCGTTGTTTTTTACATGTTATATAGTAATAAACTGAATTTTAGATTTACCAATTTTAGTACCAATCTTGTCACTACGTACCGTTATTAGCAGTTTAACTAACTCATTTTGCATTTTTTTTTTAAATCAGATGTTTGTTCTTTTTAGGGGGAAAAAAACATGAATACAAATTGAATCATTTAAAACTTAAATCACTGCCAACATCGTCATCTAGTGCCAAGAAGAGTCACTAAAATTCGTAATCGCACACTTACATCATGGGTGATGACAGAAGGGGAGACATTTTTGGAAATTTTTAAGGCTGTGCCGGTGCCACTTTTCCCGATACCGGTGCCCGTTTTCCCGGTTCCGATTCCAGTACCGGTGCTATTGGTCATTTGCCGATGCTGATGTTACATAAGGAATCCAGACGAACGTGTTCATACAACGGTAATTAAATGAAGTAACAAACGTATCACTTTTACAAAGGAATTGTTTGCTAACACTTTACAGCTCCACGAGATTAAAACTTAGCAGATTATATATTTAAATACTGCTTAATTTTTAGTAGCGTTGGGAACAAGCATATTTCTAGGTGCAAGTTCGAAAATGGGTCGAATCCACTTGGGAAATCCTCCACTACAAATATTCAAAGATGTTTGTTCGCAGCAAACGTACAAGGTTCGTTAATTTTTCTTCAGCCGACTGACGTCATCCATCCACGACCAATTACTGGGAACAACCCTCTCCAATGTTGGTCGCTACTCGCTATTTGGCGAATGGAAATCAGTAGTTGGCGACCTGAAATTTAGCCTTACTCGCCAAAATGGCGACTAGCAATAGAGAATGACACTCAAAGAGCGATATCTCGGGAACCGTACAAGTTAGATACAAACAGTTTGTGGAGTTATGCTCAGATTTATAAGGGCTACGTAACTGCTTTATCTTTATTAATACTGGGGTTAAAGAGAATTCTACAATTTCGTCAATGCATGAATTAAAAAAAACCATGTACCGTGCACGATGTCATTGGTATGTGGCGAGTAGGAATTGTGAAGTGGCGAGTGCTTTGTAAGGTCTACTGGCCAAGTGGCGACTGCTATTGGCTACACATTCGAGAGGGTTGACTGGGAACTATGTAGTCTTCGACAGCTGCTGACGTCACCACCAACCGACCAATGACTGGCAACTTCCTTAAATTATTCCACAAATCACTGACGTAGGCACGCGGCGCCACTGATCTCGTACGCACGAACTGGATAACAAGCTTGTATTGTCATGTCGGCATGCGAAATTAGCGTAGACTTGGGCTACTTGCTTGGGCAATCATTCACGACTTTTATGCTTAGTACTTTTTTTTTGGGGGGGGGGGGGGAGGGAGGGGGGGGGGAGAAGAAATATTTAAAACTTTTACTGTATGACATTTGTTTTTTTCAGGGGAGGGGGGGAGCGAATTCTTAAAACTACTTTTGGCCAATGACTGTGCTGTCTAGTTATTTCATCCATATCAGTCATGACGTGTGGCAACGTTGACGTAACCCTTCGGATAATGAAATATTCAAAACACAGAGACTAAACGGTTTGGAGGCATCGCGTGTCATAAAACTGCCAAATGGTGTGAATATTTTTAGTGTTGATTGAGTTTCAGTTTAGTTCACTGGTGTTCTAATTAAACTTAGGCCGCCCGCGCACTGAGCGACTTGGCCGCGCGGCCAGGTCGCTGCAGCCAATGAGAATGCTTACCGTTTACAAAAAACCACGCACTAATAATTTTCATTGGCTGCAGCAACCTGGCCGATCGGCCAAGTCGCTCAGTGCGCGGGCGGCCTTACAGTTTAAAAATGAAACCGATAGAAGAATAGTTACGGTTGCATAAGCGTCGTGGAACCGCGGCCAAGAAATCGTTTGGGTTTTTGGATTGTATTCTTAGGAGGGGTAATTATTCACACTTTAGACAATATAGCCATATCGATCGCTGTATTCACAAGAAAAAACAAATTGACTCTCACTATAATTGGTTTAAACAGGTTTATTTAAATTCAATCTACGATTACCAAAGAGGAGAGAACATGGTTTCTAACCCGGTAGATAGGCCTAAGGAAATTTTGTTGCAGAAGAAAATTCTAAATACCAGCGTACGAAGTCACAACACGCCTGTACACAGTGGCGTAACTACTGGGGGGGGGGGGGGGGGGGCAAAGAGGCGATTTGCCCCTCCGAGATTTTGAAAGCTTATTCGGTAAATTGGCCATGTAACTTTTTCCATAGCTGAAAAATTATTTACCGTCAGATGGCTGCTTTTTGAGGTCAAAGACATAACTTTCATCTTAGCCAACTTATACTTCTGTGGAACATCGGAAGAATAAGTGTCTCTCGTCCAATTTTAATTATTATTTTTTAATGAACTAAGAATTACATGCTGAATAACGTTTGGCTTATGGGAAGAATAGGTGTCTCCTCACCGATCAATTTCATGTTGCGCTAGAATTACGTAAAATGATCAGCTGAACAACATTTTCCCATACC
>JAHWFP010047761.1:422-11028 GCA_023313725.1 Lithobius niger | reverse complement strand
CTAACAATCGCATGCACACAATAATAACGGCAGTATTGTTACTTAAAAGTCGGTTCACGCCCCGGTTATAGACAAGGCACGCCGAAAAGATGCACTCGTCTTTGGTCACTCAAGGCAGCTTCCCGGTCGGGGTGCTGTCAAAAACCATACAATAGTGCCCTCTTTTACAAAAATAAACATACTGCACAACCCAATTTTGTGTGAATGTCATCTAGTAACTTGATTCACACACAGAGTAATAACTACCTTCTTCTGTTGTTCCCAGCTTTTTAGCACCGTGTGTGACCACTGGCGTTGACTGCCGACGACCTAGAATTGGTGACGTAGGAAGACCACTGCTGATATTTTTTATGAGTGATCGGATTGTCTTCAGTTGACTATCTGACGTGGGAGTTTCTCTAAATAAGAAAACAAGTTACCACTGAAGTGAAATCACAAAACTAAAATATGTTGCAATTCTATTAATACGGTATTATGTAAATTTTGCGAGTGCATAAAAAAAAAAGTTTCCCTTCCCTTCCCAATACAGTTTTTCTTAAGTGTAAAAGGTCAATTATGCTACGGGGAAAAATGATTTTAGTTCTCGGGCAATTTTACAAGTCCAAAATGCCACCCAGTGACCAGGGTTTCATTTCTATTTTTTTTTTTTATTTCTGTTTGAAACTAAGTAACCTAAAATCTTAAATTGCTTTCTTTCTGTTCAGATTGTAGTAGTAAATTTCAAAACTATTTCAAACCACAACTTAACTGATGCCGATGTTCCAACGACCGATGTAGCCAAAAATGGCAGATTTACGATGTTCGATGCCAACATCTCTGCATCGCTACTAGTAAGGCAACTTGAAGCATACATAACGCAACCCCCCCCCACCAAAAAAATATATGTTGAATGGCCAACTGCAGTACGGAATGACCGTAATTCATTAAGGTGTCTATTCCTTTCACACAATGATATTGAAATTGAGGTATCTATCAACTGGCTACCCCATGGCTCTGGTGGACTTCCCCAATCTTTAGTTTTTAAATGTTTTAGGGAGAACTGCTGCGCACATTCGTAATCTCCACCCCCCCCCTCTCTCCCTCTCCATTCACTTGCAAGTGAGCAATCCAAAACGCATGGATCATTTCCACTGCAGATTGGTTGGGCGGGTAAGGGGAAAGAAAGAAAGCATAGTGCGGACTGACTAGGACTCGAAAAGCCCAAAGGAAAACTTACAAACCAGCTCCAAAATGAAGAAAAAACGTAAAAAACACAGAACTTTTTTTGGTGAATATTCAAATGGAATATATCCTATTCGAATATGCTCTTAACGAACGAATATTCGAATAACGAATGAATATTCAAATATTCGTCCTACCCCTACCCCATGGCAACCAACCTTTCTAACAACTAGTTTACCTACCTCATCAACATTACCTACCACTTAGTTCCACAAACTCAAGACAGGGCGAGTTTCAGTTTCATGTCAAGCTAGACCACAACGTAGCACATCGAAACGGTGTAGAACCCGCAAACTGTTAAAAACTACTACGTTTAAAAAAAAACAGAGCAAGCACGCTTTCCTGAATCAATTTATGAAAGCTGACGAAGTTGAGAATACTGATTTCAAAAGTGACAAAATTTTTAACAGATGGTTGGAAAGTGAAGTTTGGGGTCCCCTGCAGGTCGGAGGCCTTACGCGGCCACAATGGCCGTACTAGCTTGGGCCAGGTCCAAAGACAACGTAAAACTCATAATTTCTGTTAATAAAATAATAAACGTGTGAACGCTGAAGCTGAAAGAAAACATATGACATTAGCATACTTACTGCGCAATAACGTAAAAATCGTCCATAAGCTCTGAAGATATAGGAATGTCATAATCGGCCGACTCTGGAAAACGGGGGTGGTCTGGCCGTTCACGTGATTGCAGTGCTGCAACCTACAGACAAAATAAACAGGAATGAAAATTAATTACTCACAAATGAATGTTTGTTGGTGTTTGCAAATGAAGATTTGATCGAGCAAGAGGCCATTAACGAGATAAAGACACTCCCTATTGATTGGTAAATTCAACTGCACATGATTTGTATGACGGGGGGCAAATCCACTACAAGAATCCAACTTTAAACTCCTGTTGCAGCTCGGAGTACAAAATTTCAAATCAAAGTTGATTTTAACCACTTGAGATATAGAGGTGCACTTTGTGGCAAAAAAACCTTTTTGAAACTAGCTTCCAATGGCATCATTCCTTCCAAAAGAATTTAAGATTTATTTATTTTACTTCATTGCATACGTTTTCACACACATTTTCAGTTGAGAATTGTAAAGTTAAATTAAATTAATTAAAAAGCAAAATGACTCAAACAGCATAACACTGTGGTGGTAAATGGGTGGATTTGATTGGTGAAAGGAGGCAGGCTAAGACCAGCCGTAGTACTGTAAATCGCAAATTAAACGCCCGTCGGTTATTAAAATTAATTTAATAAAATAAAAGGGTGTGGGCCATAACAAAGTCATGATTCGAACCTTACTCCTGTCCAGGGAGAGCGTTTAGGCCAAACTCCATCGCGGAAAATTTGGCGTTTATGCAATCGTTTACATACACGATCTGGGTTCGGCCTAGCATTAACGCAATGCCTTTATTCTCATTTGTTCAGGAATTTAGTTGATAAGTTTATTAGTTTATTTAGTTTGGTTTATGTGACACTTTTAGTTAATTTTGAGCGGGAAAAAATTATTTAAGGGATAAAACATCGATTTCTTTAAATGTATGAAGCTTTTAGTCAATTGCTAGTAGAAAAATAACGATTAAAGGGAAGGGGGGGGAAAGGGCTTTAACTAGGCAATTTCACGATACGATTACTGAGCTTAAAGCATTCTAGGGGGAGTGGGCCGTAGCTTTACAGGACTGTTAATAGGCAATTTACAGCACCATTGTACCATGGCACATGTGCCCCGTAGCAGAATCTGCGCGATGCGCGACGATACGTCGCAGACAGTTGAAGGCTACTGAAGACATATTTTGGCCAAATATCTGCCATTTTGTTAATTTGTGACCGATTTTGACACTCCAATCCACCATTTTATTTGTCTCGGCGAGACCTTTCCATTGGTGGAAGAGCCAGATCGATAGGATAAAGCACTGAAAAATTATTCAATGAAAACCAATATACATGTGGGTTTCAAACATATGAAAAAAAAACAGGTTAGCTGCAGACAATTTTTTTCTGACAGTTGGTGTCGCAGACAGTAGCACAAAGTTCTGCTTCTGGGCATGTGCCCTTCGGCTGCCACACTTTGGGTTCCCCTCGGCCACTTGGTTTCACCCCCACAGAAAACGTCATTCTCCGTTTCGTATTCCTTTCCTTCTGAAGACAATTCCTTTCAGGCACAAATCATCTTTTTTCTCTCCTTCCCTTTCAACTTGCGTTCAACCATGTCAGGTAGTGCTCGCTAAGCTTACAGCAATTCCCTACATCCCATAGCTGAATTGGATCAAATTTCTTGCCCCCGTCAATCCCTCAAATGGAACTGACGCCTTCGTCCAGTCTAGCTCTGAAGGTTCCATGATTTGTTAGTTACTTTATACCCTCCAAAGACAGGTTTTTGATCTCCAGCTACCCATCTTTGGACACAAATTTGCATGAAGCTCACAATTTTGAAATTTGGCCCTTTGCAATTTCAACCATTTCTTCTCATTCCTATACAGTAACAAACTAGATTGTAAATAGATGAACTTTTCAACCAGAGCGGTCCAATATCCAGTTTTCCGCTTAAGACTTACTTCAATTCAGTCAATTGAGTAAAGCAGGGTTCCAATTAAATGTCATCACTGAAACCAATTTTGGCATTTTCTGGCTCAGCAATTCCATTTCATGAAAAAGACTTCTGCTAAATCAACTAGCAAGAACTAATGTTAGTGAGACCATTACAGCCCAAGATTACTGATGTAATCGCCAACTACGTGTTTCATAGTTTGAGAAGCTAGAGGATTCTATTTGTATACTTCTTTTCTCAATCCTTCAATTTTAGCATACGTACCTGCTGTTTCAGCATATCATTTTCATCCTGTAGTTGAGAAATTTTTGCTTGTTCTTCCTCATAACTCATTAAAGTTGGAAGAGCTATGCATAGTTAAGACAATACGAGCTACACAAATCTCTAGTAGAGATCTACACCAAACTCGAAAATAACTCAATTTTGCACTACAGTCTGAGGAACGATTGATTAACAATACGAAGATACAATGACTCCTCCACAGACAATGCTTTTCCACGATTTTCAAAAATTCATGGATTGAACAGTAATTGGTTTCGCTTAATTTAATATTTAGGTGTTATGGCAACCACACCAAATGTGGGACCATTTAAAAATACGTGGAAACAACGAAACATAAAAATGTTCGTGAAAATCCCACATACTGGTGGATTTTAATGGATTTTTGGTTTTGTAGAAAAATCTAACCATTTTTACACTGAATATTCAAAAATCACACAACACCACTACGCTCAAATTCAAAAATTCAGTCGGAGGAGCCGGACGATCGCGTTATCACGGCACGATCAATGCACTCCATCCCAGGCTGCAGTGTCAAAGAGTTTCAAAAATCTACAAGAACAGAGCAAGCAGCAAAGTGAACAGTACAAAACACAGTGTTCAGTGTTTTTTCTCTTTGAATTTGAGTGGTGTTGTGGGATTTTGGGTAATTTTTGTTTTTTCGTCAACAATTAGATAACCACGATAGCTGGTGTATGCCTAAATTTAAAGTTTTGTGTGAATTCCAAATTGTTGAGAAGCGCATAAATTGTTGTGAACAATTATTTTATTTTAAGCAGAAAGCGTTACTTGATACTAGCTAAATTTGTCGTGGAACACAACAATTTGTTCCCGCTAAACGTTGCGATTGATGGCCGCGAAATTAATGTCTCTAACATTTTCTACGCAAGGTGAGCTTTTGCGTCCCTTCATCTTCACATTTGCGTCACAACGCAAACACAAAGTAATATTTTATAATACTGCAATAAGTGGCTAGCAAGAAAAGTCTAGCCTCGTAGGTTTGTTTCGCTGTACTTGTACGGATACAATTGGATAATCTTTGCAAGTTATCCAGTAACAATAGCCTACCATCCCACTCTGCATTTATTTGTCTTTAACTTCTATCCGACAGATCTAGCGCTGAAAGAAGTTAAGTTTTAATTTTACATCGATATACACAAATCGCTGTACGTTACACATGTTTTCCAGCAATTACCCGGTACGGTAATTTCTAAGGCTGTGCCGGTGCCACTTTTCCCGATACCCGTTCAATACCGGTGCCCGTTTACCCGATTCCGATGACAGTCCCGGTACTTTGGTCATGTGCAGGTACTGTGCCGATGCCGATGTCAAACGATAACTTAAGTCATCGCAGCATTGATATGTTAATAATGTAATGGGGTAACACACGTAACACTTTTACAAAGGAATTGTTCGCTAAACACTTTATTGCTCAACGACATCAAGTAAACATTTTATACTTAATAGGCCTAATCCTTTACTGACTCAGTTGCAGGCTAATTTTTAGCAGCATTGGGAACAATATGCCATATTATTAATGTTCGGAAATGCCGATTTTAGAAAAAACAAGCCGATTCCGGTACCGTTACTGGTACTTGTTTACCTGGTGCCGGTCCGATACCGGTACCAGTGCTACCTGCAGCCGGTCCCGGTACCAGTATTGGTATCTGTACAGCCTTAGCAATTTCTTAAAATTTGTGTCTATTCATTTATTATTATTATAACTATTATACCACAGACCTACTGTGAAATTCATTTAGATAATGTGATCGGCTCTCAAAGCAATGAAATCTGGATTACTACTTAGAACATACTCTCAAATTGATAATAATTTATGTCCAGATTTCATTGCTTCAAGTACCTGTCACAGAATCTGAATGAAGTTTACTGTAGGTCCATGACAAATGCTTACCGACTGAGTCTTGGTTATTTTTAGTGCAGTACTTTTACCGTTACCCTTTGTGCTTCAAAGGTTTTATTTTCTGACAGCAGTAAAATAAACCAACCGAGATTTCTGTTTAGTTTTGAACCGATGTCCAATTCACTGAGTGGTTTACACTGACGAAACAAAGATCAAGATTTCTGAAAAGGATACCCATACATTGGAAGATTATGCTCAAAAAATTGTGCAGTGACACCAACATGGTGTCCTGCCACTGCCTCGTGAAGTAGACTGCAAACACGGGGTTTTCTTCGGGATTCTTGATAAACGGAAGAACTGAAAAACAGAAACAAAAATTCAAACAAGCAGCAAACAGGAAAGTTAGTAAGAACAACCAGATACAACGCGAAAAACAAATTTAAATTCAATCAAAATAACGCTCATTTTCACATCCAAGAGACTCGCACTGTCTGGCAAAATTTTGACAACTCCCTGTTGTCATCATCAGGCTTCCAAAGACTTGGTTAGTCTCTGATTACATTGTCTGCTGTTCGTTCTGGTCTAATACAAACATGGCGCCTCACGTTGCCTCCGGTATTCAATGGCGCAGCCGCGCACACCTTCCCAGCACGAAGCTTAACGGAAACACTCCTAAGAATGAACACTCCCGGTCGACCTTCCTTTTTTCGATTTAGCGGCACCATCTACGACTCGCGGATACTCTTTAAAACTTTCTCTGCCTAAATTCTCCACGGAGTGTAGGAGATCTTTTTTCGCTGTTCGCGTCGTCGGCGTGTGGAACTCCCTCCCTGAGCACGTTGTGTCAGTGCCCTCCGTAACAATTTTTAAACGACGTCTGTCTCTTTGCCCTTTGAACAAGTTTCTGAAACGAACTTACTAATTCTTAGGGCCAGTGTAAGAGGCATGCCCTTCTGTGTCCTCCCCCCACTTGGGGGTAAACTGATTATTATTATTATTATTATTATTAATGATTCTTTTTCTCTTGCAAGCCAAGTTAAAGGCCAGATGGAACTGATATCTCAAAACAGGCCCAGAGTTCGAATTTTCTTCAAAAACTGCTGGGAATGTCAATTTCATCTGGCTTTAATTTGGCTTGCAAGAGAAAAAGGATCATTCCTAGGAGTTTATCCGTTAAGCCTCGTGTGCGACATGTGCACGGCCACGCCGTCGAATACCGAAGACAACTTGATTGTATTCGACCAGAACGAACAGTAGACGATGCGATCAGAGACTAACCAACTCTTTGGAGCCCTGAGATGACAACAGGGAGTTGTCGAAAATTTGCCAGACATGTGAGTCTCTTGGACGTGAAAATGAGCATTATTTTGATGGATTTTAATTTGTTGTCGTCTAGTTTCACAGTACGAATTTTAACGATGTTTTACACACGAAAAACTTGTTGGAGCGTTGAAATTAGGACGGGGTAGGGTTGGTTTCTGAAAGTGGTGGGGAAAAGAAAATTACCGTGTTGAAGATTCTTGCACCAACATTTTATTTGTCTTTTTCAGCCATTTTTTTTTTGTATATACCTGGACAAGGACTTAATTATCGAAAGGTTAACTTTAATCTGCCATTCAAAAGCTATTAAAAATGGTATATTTGAATCACATATGTCAATTTTTTTGCAAAGTTAGTGTCAAAGAAATACCGCAATTGTTTCACAGGGAAAATTGTTCTGCAGCACAGCTAACCATTTTGCGACGTAGTGTCGCCATTGCCCATAGCTCTCATTCTCACGAGTCGCAGCAAAAAAATCAGAAAAATTAGGAATCGTTGCCAGAAAAAAAAAAAAACAGTGGAAAAGTTGGATTCAAAAAAGTAAGACAAACAGGAATTTTTACTACGAACAACATCATTTTGGGAACAGTGTTTAATGCAACACATATTTTTGAAAACTTTAAAAATACCGTAGCAGTTTTTACTCTGAAAGCTCATATCGAAAAAATGACAGTTCTAAATTTAACGCACAATTTCAGATTACAGGAATCTCACCAGATTCTTGCGAATTTTCAACAGACAGTATTCGTCAGGCACCAAGAGAATTTGCAGAGGTTGTAACTACATCGTTTTGGACAAGCCGAGCGCCGGTTTCGAATTACGATGTCCAAAACGATGTCGTTACAACCTCTACAAATTCTCTTGGTGCCTGACGAAGACGGACTAATACTGTATGTTGAAAATTCGCAAGAATCTGGTGATAAAATCTGGTGAATCAGCTTATAAAACGATTTGTAACATGGTGACACCTCAATTCAAAACTAGACTGGAAGCAAGCTGGAAGAAATTCCTCCCCGCACCACCAACTACGGAGGAAGAAACAGATGAAGAAACAACGACTTTGAGCAGTGCCAACACCAGCCTGGAATGCTGACTCAAGGCCTACCGTGATGTGAAGAGGAGGGAGTTTTGAATTTGGAAGTTCGTTGGGTTTGGAAGGATTGTGAGTGTGGGTGCCGGTGGCTTAACTGCCTGACGAAGACAACCAGTAAAGGTTGTCGAAAATTCGCACGTTTCGAGGGGAAAACCTTTGAAGATCTTCGACTTTTGGTTTTGCGTGATCAAACTGTGAGTATAAGTCATGAACTTGAACCAAAGTACAAATGCTGAGTCAACCGATTTTTCGGTATTTAAAAAAAAAAAAATCTGGTGAGATTCCTGTAATCTGAAATTGTGCGTTAAATTTAGGACTGACGTTTTTGAAAACAGGGCAGTTTGTGATAATAAACCCTAATTCTTAATCTTGATTAGCTAACACTACAAGTATTACACATTGCGTTTAATTGAGAATGAATTCTTCATACTACTCGGTACACCTTGTCATTACCAGTCAAAGCATAAATGGTGTCAGCATTCTTTCTCAATACAGCAACGTGTGAGAATGAAGAAAAGCCCTACAAATGTGTGAATGTGCCTGCACATACCGTAAATCGTGGATTAAACGCCCATGGGCTTATGCAGTTAACTTGGCAAAAATAGGGGGGTGGGCTTTAAATCAATCATTATCAATTTTCTAACCTTTCTGGACACGTATTACTGAAAATTCGAAGCTTTTGAACCATCTCGGAAAGACCAATTTTTACATCCTTTTAATAGTTGCGAAGAAGGGAGGAGGCTTATGTGAGAGATGCCCAGGCCGTGTGCAGGTGGTAGGAGCTAAAGGAAGAGTCCACTATTACTACAGGGAGGGAGAAGGGGCCAGTAAACATAGCAAGTAGCTATCTTTATTCACATCATATAACTTTTAGGTAATTTTTCGTAGAAAAATTTGAGGGTTGGGCTTTAACTCCACTATTTCATGATTTTGACTTTACAGCATTTTAGGGGGTGGGCTTTAGCTTCAACTGGGCTTTTAATACACGATTCACGGTAGTAGGCCTCTTAACGATATCGACTTTTTTCTGCGACTAGACGTCTAATAATATCTTTCTTATTCTGTGACTTCCATGCAAATTTAAGGTAAGTTTTTTTTTTTATTTATTTTTTTATTGTAGGGTATGTGCGTGAGGTAAACTTGTGTCATAAAGTGTTTTTTGCTGCTTACGTTTTAAGCAGAGACTATTTAATTAAACAAAAAATAAGAGAAAAGGGAGGAAAAGTAAGATTAATTAAAAAAAACAGGAAAAAGCATTCTGTTTAGGTGATCATTTGTTCTACCGCAATACTCACCAAACCATTCTTTCCATTCTGGCTGGTTCTGCAAATCCTGGCTACATCGTTCGAAGAATTCAACCAATTTGTCGTGGCGATTGGTCTGCAACGTATTGACCACGTACATCTTTAGTAAACTGTTTTCCAGTTTGCGCACCGTTGGCATGAAGGAATGCTCCAATCGAGAGAAGATGCGTTGGTCCAGGTGTGCCCAAGCCTCTCGCAATGAACCCAAGTCGTAGCTGCTTATGGACGAACATAGCTGGTCAACTATTTTATCGGCCTGAAAGGATGAAAAAGAGATCAAAGTTTATCACTGAATTATTAATATAAATTTACTGATAATTTACAATTTGGCAGCAAAAGGTGACACTTTTCTGGGATTGGGATTAAAAAAGATGTTCCAGGGAAAGAACAGAGAGAAAAAATTCGTGCACCAGGCGTTGCCTCAGATAAACCTAAACACAATGGACTTTATTTCAAACATTGGTGAGTAAATAAACATGTACCTTGTGTATAAATTCAAATTCAAGACAGTAGTCAGTAACCTATTTTGTCCCAAGAATAGCACCAAATGTATTATGCCAGGAGCTTCTCAGATATTAGGCTAGGTGCAATTTGTGTAGTTTTTGTATTGTGTTTTTGCACTGTGTAATGTATATTGTATATTTGAATATAATGTCCCAAACCATTCTGTAGACAGTGCCAAATGAGATAAGGCAGCTTCATCTTTTGAGGTGGAGATAGGGGTGCTCAGCTCATATAGGCTTGCTGTACGTCACCATATTGGCGATCAGGGCAAACATTAGTTGCAACGTGACGATTTAGACAGATCATTAAATAGGGCTGATTCGAATCGTCCCAGTAAAAAAAGAAGAATGGCTAGTCATTCTAGGGAAAACGGCATTGAAAATATCAGTTTTTCATCCTCCTGCTATCTTCCAAACGAGATACGATACAACAAAAAAGTAAATTAGAAAGTTGGACTCAAGGAGACAATATGACCAATCAAAAAAA
>JAHWFP010047759.1:44628-62472 GCA_023313725.1 Lithobius niger | reverse complement strand
CACACCCACTAGGGTTGCTGGTTTTAGCAATAAACTTATGCAAGGGCTAACACTCCACTTGTGGGATGCTGCCTGTTACTTACCTACTGCTGTTAGCTGTCATGCTGTTCACACCTTTGGTTGTGGCACACCTGTACCCACACAGTATATTCCAAAGCATATGTCACAGTTCCAGTTTTCCCGATTTAATGTCACATGAATTATGGCCTTTGTGTGTATTAAATGTTAGAACTTTTGTAACTGCCCAGAAAATTACATTACAATGACGAAGACGGGAAAATATTCGGGGAAATTCTAAATTTAGTTGTAAAATTAGTCCGATTTTGTCTGACAATATCTGATGACGGATTTTTTTTGGCTCTAAAGATTGTGTGACACCACAAACGTTGTGACTTCCCCTTACCATTGTCCGAAACTGTTGTGCTCCAAAAATCCCTACCCCCTTGTGTGACGTCATTTATGCTTAAAACTTATTTTATAATATTTTTTTTGAAAAAATGTGGTCCCCAGCATTATGAATTTGGCACCCCATACCTCCTGGGCCCAGATACCTTTTCCCCCTTTGCACTCCCCTTAATTGTGACACTGAGTGTGAAACCAGGCAAAGTAGTTTTCCTAATTTAATAAATTGTTAAAAATTAATTTAAAAAACAAGCGGGAAAATAACGAAATTTAGTTACTAAAAAAATGAAAATATTTTGTTAACGAAGGAAGTTCTTAAAGGGTGGTGTTATCTTGGAAGGCTCTCCCAGGAGTTGCATAAAGCAGGAGCCGTCAAGATAATTCTACTCCATGTTCCACCAAGAGAGAGTATCCTCTATTCATACTAAGCTAGAGAGAAGGGTGTCCACATAGCTGAAACAATAGAGACTGTAGATAAGATAAGCCTTCCCCTCCCTGAAGTAACGTCAACCCACTTCATAGCGGATTGCATAAGGATGATTCAGTCAGTAGCCATCTTGGATCTCAATGGTCATCTTGAATCTTGGTGATGATCTTGGTGGCCATCTTGACTTGCTGACTCACTTCAGTTGGCCTTTAGTTTACAGTTGACATTTTCTGTAAACTCAGTATTGACAGTGTAGTACAATTTTTTCTTGCACTTGGCTGGAGTGAGTCTTGAACCAATAACAAGTCCGTGTACAGGCCTCTGCAAAAATGGAATGAAAGAACAGCATTATCACAGATATAATGTTATAATGTACTATGTCAAACAATTTTTGCTACAGTAACTCGCAAATCTGGTGTTATAACTTTCGAGAAAGATTGATAGAATGTACGAGAGCTTGGCCAATGATGCACACTTTATAAGTAACAGTGATTTATAACAGAATAGTAAACAAAGCAAATTAAACGCAACATAAGTAGTGCCCAAATGTATGCCATTTTTTGTGCGCTTTTGACGTTACGACAGTGAGGGTAGAATCACCTTTCTCTCACATTTGAAAAGATTAAAAACAAAGATGAGAAGCACAATGAAACAAAGTAGACTTTGTGGATTAACACTGATGCACCTTAATCAAGGTATTTTCATTCCAGTGAAAGAAATTGTGATGTTATAATGAGGAATTTCGGGATTGTGGTATTCTGAATTCCTGAAAGCTCTTTTGTTTAGTTGTTAAGCTAAAACTCTGTCGCACGGGAGGGAGGAGTATATTTTTTCCTGCTTACCAGCCCTGACCCGGGATGCTGGATTGGAAAGCTAGCTTATAAAAGGAAGTTATTAGTCGATCTCGTAGATAACTGTCGACTGTTGAACGTCATGGGCTTCCAAGGAAGTAGATCAACTGATAGAGCTTTGATGTAATACAGGGCTTTGTCTGCCTTTTACCAAGCTCCTCCCATCCCATGATAACGACCAAACCCGTAATGCAATTTGGTCAACCATCACCAGTACCTTCCTAAAGCACTGAACAGAGCGAACAGAACGCACCACTGTTACAGACTGTTTGGCTCCAAACTTGACGTCGCACATGCGCAGTGATGTTGCGTCAGCCGTTCAGTACCTTCGTAAACTACAATACAGCTCAACATGCTCAGCAGAGTATTCGATACGTCATGCCGTCACCGCGACCTGACTGGCTAATGGATTTGACCAGGATTGGCTAATAGATGTGACCAGGCGAGAGCAACACCAAATTGCGAACCATCTCAGGGAGGTGGTTTGCTGGGGTGGAGGTTTGAGCATGCGCGATGTAACAGTTTTGACAAAACAGATTCATCGCTGACGATGTTGACGTCAATCAAGCCGCATCAACACGCATATTAGCAGCGAATGAGCCAAACTGTCACCAACAGTGGTGCGTTTGGTTCGCTCTGTTTGGTCGTTTAGGAAAGTACCGCCCGTTTGGTTGCTTAGGAAGGTACAGCATATGACAATCCATATTGCAATCCAGTCAGTCATTACGTCAAAGGGGGATGACCCTATAATGCCTTTCGCTGGCTGACAAGTTGACACATGCCAGGACAGCCTTGATGAGAGACGTTCTTTTCATGATTGGTGTCTACAGTACAGGCTCCCAGTCCTCCGATATCTCATTTTTTTTATAGGAAACCTAAAAAGCTCCAATAAATCGTGATATGCTCCTATAATTCCCTATTCCGAACTGAAATATTGACCTGTTTGCTGTATGTTTCTTTCCTGCCATAGTTATTTGGATCAGAAAAGACGAGCATCAATCTTCCCCCTTTGTGGCGCTGTAACATGGGACGAAAATGGAATGCAAATTAAGTCAAGGGGCCAATCGTGGCCAAATAAAAAATATACAAACTGCCTATGTGCACTCAAATATGTTTTCGTAATATTTTTTATTGTCAGGACAACAAAATTTGAAAGGCTGCGATAACCCACTGCATCCAGGAAAATTATTCCTACAAACCTTCTATAAACTTTAATTTTCCTATAAAGCTCCTTTTTTTAACAAAAAATTCTTGTATGTCCTATTTTCTATCCATTGAAGCAGGCTGGGAGCCCTGATAGTACAGCCCAACACTTAAAGTGGCGCTATCACTGATTGAAATTCAAATGAAAATACCACGGCGCATCTAGCGATAGTGATATTGTTAACCTTTACAGCTTGCTCGCAGGTGCACGGCGACAGACCAAATTTTCACTCAGTAATTAAGGAGGTTATGGCTTGTTTGTTTCGTTAAAAGAAATGCTGTTGTGAATTCCTTCGCTTGGTGCAAGCAAGTGCTAGATAGTAGTAGATAGCGCTACATGTTGCCAGATTCTGCAGACTTTCAATCGGTTGTAGTAGGCGGGCCTCCATTTTTACAACTCCAATAATTAAAAAAAAATGGTTCACTACTGCAGATCTCTTAAGTCCTGCATTCAAAGCAGTCTGTTTTGGTTAAATACTAGTGAATTTAAAGTCAAAACTGTTTTACCAAACCCTTCCATATTCCGCAGAAATCCGTACAAAAAGAATTAAATTTTTTTTAAACTGAATTTAAAAACTTCAATGCATATAAACAGATGTCAGTGACCTCAACGCTTAGTTGCAATCAGATTTTGCTTTAAAAATAAAACTGGTGGTCTGAAAGTTTTTGATGGTTTTTTTTTTGCCTCATTGAACATCAAAGTCTTCTGCTGTTACTGGTCTAGCTTAAAAAAACTTAGTTAATAAAACCATAGTTTAAATTATGAAATTGCGTAAACGCGCCCTAAAAGCTAAGCAACTAAGCACTTTATGTTGCGAGTAGTTAGGCTACCTGTGAATTTCTTTTCCATCTAGCAAGTTAGCGAAACAAGAGTATGGTGTACAGTCAGCGTCAGTAGTATGCAATAGAGACAAACTCAATTCCGTTTGACATTAATAGCGAACCATACTCTTACGCGGGAGAAGCCAACATCCGGGGGGGGGGGGGGGGGGTCGTAGGGTTTTTTTTCGTGGTCGCACGTTTCGCTAAATTGCTAGATGGAAAAGAAACGCACAGTATACTATAACACTCCCGAACTGCAACCAGTGCTAATTCATCGTTGTCGTGTGGTGTTTTTGGTCGCATTCTCATGCTGAAAATATCTTCCTTCGCTCAAGATAACTACCTGATGTTAACTCTGGTTAGAAAACACCACGTATCGCAGAGAGGGTGTGTTTATGATACTATAGTCAACGTAATTGTTTTGTTCACTGTAGCTTTTACTTAGTTAAAGCAACACCGGCCTGCCTTATAACCTTCCGCCTGCTACGTAACAGCGACGCACCGATCGCACCGCGCATTTACCAAAGACAGGGTCAACTGAGACAGTAGCTTCGTTCCTCGCAGCGAAGAATGCAGCTACTGTCTAACTTGGCATTGCGCCTAATAGACAAACCAGCGTGAACGCATCGAGGGGTTCGGCAAAAACGAACGAGTACGACATTTGTAAATCTGTAAATCTTCCAATGGATTTGCTGGGGTTTAAAGATTCACAAAAGATTTAAGTAAGATTTAATGATTTACATGAATTTTGAAAGATTTACACGGATTTGCAGAAGATTTAAAGATTTACATGAAATTACAGATTTACAGATTTGCTGGGATTAAAGTAAGATTTACACGGATTTAGAGAAGATTTACATAAAATTTTGGAGATTTATACAGATTTACATGAAAATTTGCAGGATTTGGAGACTGGTTTTTTGAAAACCTCCTTACCCTTTACGTAACGAAAAGCAATTATGTGAGTTTTGCTCTCAAGGAGAGGAGCGAAACAGTTGTAGATTTTCTTAAAATGCACAAGTGCTCAATGCAGATAACTTCACCATGTGATTGCCCATCAATCCAAAAAGTTAACGAAGTTCGATATCTTGGTGTCACCTTAGATAGAATGTTAAATTGGAGGAGCCAAATTGCAGCAGTTCTTAATAGTGCAAAATGTTTTATCTTAGAAAGCATGTTTCCTTAAAGATGCTTAAATTATTTTGTTTTGCCATGGAACAGTCATACCTTCAGTACTCGATTACATGCTGGGGTGGAACTTACATGAATGCTATTGATCCGGTTATCAAGCTACAAAAGAAAATTGTTAGAGTGATGACTTTCAAAAAACAGCGTGATCATTCTTTCCAACTCTTTCAACAGCTAGGTATCCTGCCAGTCCGCCATCTGTATGCTTACAGAGTCTTAATTAACTTCCGCAGAACTAATAAACATGCTACAACTCGTTTTGTGACCAATTACCACACGAGGAGTGAATCTAATAATTTTGTCATTCAGCCTAAAGTTGCAAAAGAAAAACTGAATAAATGCAGCTACTACCTTGGAAGCAAATTTTACAATAACATACCCAACTACATAAAAGATATTACTGAAATTCATCGTTTCCAGAAATACCTGTTTCGATGGCTACTGGGTATCAGTACTGTGGCCCTTGAAAATTTATTTAAAGTTATAAGCTGAAAAATACTTTCAACATTTTTTGTTATCTTGATATTCTTTGATTATTTGTAGCGTGTTTATTTATTTTTACTGTTGTGGTTATATTTTTTCTACGATGCACCTTAACTTTGCATTTATTAATAATGATTGTACTGCACTTGCTAATAATAGTTACTTTGCAGTCGCTCTTATTAAAAATAGTAATTTAAAATAGTAATACAAATAGTAATAAAAATGGTAGTAAAATAGCTAATAAAAATTTTAACATTTGCTTATAACAGTGGTAATAATTGTATACTACTATTATTGTAAATTTTTTTTTGTCTACGATGCACCCAAACTTTGTGATTGTTTCATATGTCGACATTTGTAATTCTTGTATTTTCAAGTTTATATTTTATTATGGTAGCCAACACACCACACGAGAGCATTAGCTCTTGTGGGGTGAGGGCACATACGGAGTTTTGTACCGATTTGCCCGATTCAATAAACCAATATTCTATTCTATTCTAATATTCGATTTACACAAGATTTAAGGATTTGAATGATTTACACAGATTTACAAGATTTGCACAAGATTTACAACGGATTTATAAATATAAATCTTGGGTGTACGAGATTTCTAGCTTTGTCGAACCTCTCGGAACGCATTGATTGCGTTGTCAAAAACCGGAATGATTCTTGTACTTAAAATCACAATTTATAATTTTCTAGACTAGTTCGGCGATCTATTGGAATAATTGAATTTTAATTTTTACTGCATTAATCTTAGATTTTTGATCTCATAATAATTACTAGCAAACGATTAAAATTAGGATTGCACACACAGATACCACTTCAATGTCATTGTAGGCGCGCAAAGCATCATATACATTCTGGAAGAACGTAAAGTTCCCCAATATTCAACAGAAAATCTCCTAGACGCCACATTTTAAAACGGATTTTTATCAAGGGAAAGACTACCAGTAAGTAAATAGACCTTTGGTGCCGTACTTGATTTAGAGGAGCGAGAAAAATAGTGCTGGGAGGTATATCCCTTTAATTAACACTGGCGAGCCAGTGTTAGTCAGAGCCGTAGCTACTGGGGGAGGGGGGAACTCTCCCCCCCCCCTCAACCATCCGAGAAACACATGCAGTTGGCAAATTCGAGTTGTCGAGTTGGCAAACTCGGATAATTTTTCACTGCAAATTCCCGTTTCCACGAGTACTGATAAATTAAATTATTATCATTCGGTCAGTTTGAAAGTAAAGTTTAAAATGCATTTTTACCCATCAGTTTTCGCCATAGTTCTGTGTAGCGTGTGAGTAACTGAAACGTTGCCCCTGATCATTTCTGGTTGCTTCCCTGCAGCTCTCTTCATATCCATGGGACTGGTAATAAGCTCATAGCTCATAGCATGGCCGTAACGAGTGGGAAAAAGCTTCGCGAAAATTTGCGTAGTTGGCAAAATTGAAAATTAACTTGGCCGTTTTGTTGCAATGCACCATTACTTAAAAGTATCGTAGATAATGTAGAAAATAAAAACAAAAAATGCACAAAACTGTATCTCCACCGAAGGTGAAGTCGTGATAACAATTAACTTCGCGAAAATCGTACAGAGTTGGCAAAACTAAAATTTGAGTTGGCTATTTTTCTTATTATGGTTCTTCTGTTAAACAGTGCCGCTCAGTAGGGGTTTCAGCGTGGAGCAACTCGTAACTGGTATTTTAGGAGGGTAGAAAATTATTAATACATTAATATACAAAAACACAACATCACTTCCAGGATTTACGACGTTTCAGAAACATCAGCAAACTGCATAAAACAAAACTTGCTTATATTCTGCCAAGATATAGCCGTCTGAAATTGTGATATCAAATAAAATCTAAAAAAATTAATGCAAAGTTGCCCATTTGATTTACTACTTCGTCTGCCAACCCATCAGTGCCTTGGTTTTAGGTAAAACAAACGTGAACTAAAGCCGTACTTCATGAAAACCGGGTACAGTTGGCAAAATCAAAAACCAAATTGTAAAAATTAAATTAGCTGTTTGATTTTCTGTTGTCCTTTTTCTGTTAACCTAGCGCCACTAATTTGAATTTGCATTAATACAGAAACAACTACATTTTCCAAATTAAACTTGTTAACAATTTTAAACAATTTCGACGGTCCAAAATTCGACGATAAGAATTCATAAGACCCTATATTAAAGAACAAAAGCGACCCAAAGGCCACGAAATGAGGGCAAAAATTACCGTAAGGGACCCCTAATTATCGTTACCCCCGGGGAAGCCCCGAAGAACTGGGGGGGGGGGATCATGAAGTTTTGGACCCTCAAGGCGGAGTAATACATTTTGTAGGTCCCATCAAAGGAGAGGGGAGGGTCAAAAACACACTGACCAACCGGAAGAAAAAGTCATTTTTTTACCTCAAAAATAGCACTTTCAGCAGTTAAAATTTCCAAAATCGGCTCAGCTCCTGGGGGCAAGCCCCCCAGACCCTACCATGCTGTGAGTGTTTACAAAGATTTGGAGCTATTAGTAAGGAACTTTGTAGAAAAGCTTTGGCACCTGATTTCTTCGCTTCTGTATTTCAGGTACTGAATAGCAAACCATCATACTTATTGTACGAATCTCGAATAAAAATGGGTGTAAGGAACATTTATTATTTATTTTGAGGGGGGGGGGGGTCACGTTATTTTTGGACCTTACAGTGGGGGGACTCCCCCACCCCCACGGCCATAAATAATGACCGGTCCCTAAAATCCCCTGAATCAATGGAACAAAATTAAATTGGACCATGTTGATTTCAAAGATTTTCTCCAATAATACCTCAAGTTGTTTTGGACAAAACTGAGGCAAAAGGTTAAGCCATTTCGTTCGTCTTTCGACGCTCCATTTTTTTAAAAGCTGGAGCACGTTTTTTGTTTTAAAATGTGCAAGTTTTTTTTTTTACAATAATACCTCTAGGCCTAGCTGTTTGGGATAAAACTGAGAAAAAAGATTTTATTATTTTTCACCTTTTGATAGCCCATTTTTTTTTAAATGTGCACGCATGGTGATCGTAATTCATTATGGCCTAAGGGTCCAAATGTACAAGTTCGCTAACCACCAATCGTCAATGGCTAGCTTGCCTGTATATATAATTTTAAACTGAACTCGGTTTAATTTAATTTGGAAAAAAATAACTAAAAAAACAAGATAGGTCACAATAAAATTTGTACGAAACCTACCATCGTAAAGAATGAATAAAAAATTACCAAAACTTGCTTTACAATTTGTTCCTTCTGTGCTCACTGGAGGCCAGAAACAGGCACTAAAATATCGTAAAATGTTTCGGCCTCCGAGCGGCTTGCAGCGCTCCCCCAGACCCCCCAGCTGAGTTTGCCGAAGCCCCTCAAAAGTACTTTACTGGTAGCATTACTGTCATTTTTTAAACCAGTTGGCAAAATCATAAGACGAATTGGCAAAATGAGAGCCTATCCCGGCCCCCCCCCCCCACCAACCACCCTTCGCTACGGCCCTGGTGTTAGTAAGGGTCGACCTAGGAGTTCTGTGTTAAACTCTCAACTTTGAGAGCTTATAACTCCGTCAAAAGTAAACATCTTTAAACCAAATTTGGAATCTGTCTTGACTAGTCAAGGCCTGTCTGCAGTCCAAAAATTGTGAAATTCTGTCGAGCCAAAACAGATGGGTCAAATAGACAACTTGTTCTTGGAGTTGTTCTGGGGATGTACCTTTCGTCTGTTCTCTCCAGGGAAAGCTATTCTTCTTATAAAGCCGGTTCTTAGCTTATTTTACAGGTGTTGGTCTGTAGATGTGCCCTTTTCATAAGGCCTTTTCAAGCGATTCAGGGGTTACGGAGCTCTAAACGACCGGACTGATTATTTTACATACCATGCAAAGTTTCATTATCCTAACATTAACCATCTTTGATTGCCAAGGGTGTTCCGTCCTGGCTGCCCCACCCTGTATAATAATAATAATAATAATAATAATAATCAGTTTACCCCTAAGTGGGGGAAGGACACAGAAGGGCATGCCTCTTACACTGGCCCTAAGAGTTAGTAAGTTCGTTTCAGAAACTTGTTCAAACGGGCAAAGAGACAGACGTCGTTGAAAAATTGGTATGAATGGCGCTGACACAACGTGCTCAGGGAGGGAGTTCCACACGCTGACGACGCGAACAGTGAAAAAAGATCTCCTACACTCCGTGGAGAAGTTAGGCAGAGAAAGTTTTAAAGAGTGTCCACGAGTCGTAGATTGGGCCGCTAAATCGAAAAAAGGAAGATCGACCGGAAGAAAGCCCTTCAAAATCTGAAATATCAAAATAAGGTCAGCCCGAAGGCGACGCAGCTCCAGAGGCTCAAGGCCGGAAAGTTTGAGTCGTTCGTCAGACGGTAGGGACCTCAGGCCAGGCAGTTGTCGGGTGAAAGAACGTTGGACCGAGTCCAGGACATCGATATCCTGGAGTAAATGGGGGGACCAAACCGGACTGGCGTACTCTAAAATTGGGCGAACAAAGACGCAAAAAGCACTAGTCTTAATTTCTTGGTTGTTAGAAGTAAACATTTACGTATTAACGCTAGTCTGCGAAAAGCAAGAGAAGAGATTTTGTTACAGTGTAAGGTGGATTTGAGGTTAGATGAGAACCAAACCCCAATGTCACAGATATTTGTTAAAACGTTCAGGTTGGCATTTGCCATAGAGTAAAGAAGGTCAGGGTTTTGTTCACCAATATGGAAAGTACAGCATTTACTCAGGGAGAGAGGTAGTTGCCAAAAAATAGACCAGTTATACATATAGTTGATGTCTTCAAATAAATGAAAGCCATCGGTTAAATTTACAATAGGGGAACCCTTAAAGTCGTCAGCAAATTTATAGTAGAAACGATTATCAGATGTATGGTCAAAGGAAAGCTCGTTTAAGAATATGACAAAAAGGATTGGACCAAGAACAGAACCCTGGGGAACACCACTAGAAAGCTTTTCCCATGAGGAATAAGAATCACCAATTTTAACACGTTGTGAACGGTTTGACAGAAATGCGTCAATCCAGGTTAGCAGTTTCCGCTAACGCTAATATTAATCAGTTTTACTAATAATTGAGAATGAATAACAGATTCGAAAGCCTTACAGAAATCGAAATATATTGTATCAAATAGGATACCAATATCCAATGCACAGGACCAACGGTCCAAGCACAGAAGTAATTGGTGCGTAGTTGAATGTCCTGGCAGAAACCCGAATTGGTCAGATTTAATAAGGTTGTGTTCAGTCAAATATTTAAGTAAGACCACTCGGATTTGGGTTTCCATCAATTTGCATGTTACTGAAGTCAAGGCAATAGGACGATAATTTGATGGATCAGATGGATTTGCCTTCTTAAAAACAGGTATAACAATTGCCTGATTCCAGCAAGATGGAATAGTGCCAGTTGCGAAAGAAAAATAAAAAATGAAAATGAAGGGGTCCACCAATTCGGTTGCAAGTTGTTTGAAAAAAAAGGCGGAAAAACCGTCTGCGCCCAATGAATGGCTTGATTTTAGATTTGCAATAATGGAGAGTAAGCTTTCACGGTTAAAAGACATCTCCGATAGGGTGGTCAAGGTGGGAATTTGTCGAATAACAGTCGATGAAGCTGGATTTTGTGAAGTGTTGTCAATTTGACAATTAGCAATAAAGATAGAATTTAAGAGATTTGACTTATCTAAGTCGGAGGTTGTATAACATCCAGTTTTTAATAGTGGTGGAAAAGTTTCTAGAAGATCGTGTTTTAGTGCAGTATAGACGAAAAAATGAGCCAAGATCACCTTTGGCTAGAGTATGGTGTTCACGCCTGGCATGCCAAGAATTTACAGCATCAAAGTAGGCCAGTCGTAACTTGTCGTAAAGTAGTTTGTTGGCTGGTAAATTTGATTTTTTAAGTCGGTTCCAACATTTTAATACCAATCTTTCGGATGAAGGATGGAAGAATATGTGAAGAATCTCGAGTGTTAGGACGACCTACGTATCTAGAAGCTTCAATATGAAACTGAAAGTTGTTTGAGAAGGTTGTCCAAAGGTCATCGACATTTGAGTCATTCCCCCAAAAAATAGAGAGCCAATTTAAGTTTGATAACCGTAATCTTAACTTTTCAAAGTTGATGGGTGCACGTCGCTTAAGGGGCTGATTTACAAGGGTGCTGGTGTTGTTAATAGAAAACTCAACAGCGCTATGGTCACTAGTACTTAAGTTTGGAATGGAAGTAAGACCGTAAATAAGCCGGTTCTCAGTCGTAAAAACCAAGTCTAAAATATTAGATCCTCGAGTCGGAAAATCAACCAATTGCGTGAAGCCAGTAGGGCAATACTGCTTAAAAAGTCACGGTGGGGTTTGTCAGAAGCGAGGCCAGTCTGCCAGTCGACGGAGGAAAGGTTAAAATCGCCTAAAAGAACGTTATTAAGCTTTGTATTAAAGGAAGTCAGGATAAATTTAGAAAGATTTTCAATTTGGATAAGTGAATACGTTAGGTAAATAGGCCAAAATAAACTGAATGTTAAAATTTGGGATGATGACACAAAGATTCAGACTCAGCAGAGAGGTGCACCAGTGCTGTCGGAAGGTTTCGCTTATGGACCACCATGTTGCCTCCAGCGTGTGACCTACGGTCATGGCGAATAATGTCGACATGGTATCCGCCGAGAACGGTAGCATCAGCGTCCCCCACACTCAACCAAGTTTCAGTAACACAATACAATTCATAAAAGTTTTGCGCCAGCAAAGCGTGAAAGAATGGTAAGTTTTTTAACATACTCCTAGCATTCAGAAGTAGACACTAAATCAGGTGGCTAAAGTGGTAGGAGGCAGTGGTCTATTTATAGGGGAGACTAGTTGTATAGTACTCCGGGAACAGTCGTGAGTGGGGCCAGCAGGACTACTCCCTTTTAGAGTTGTTGTTTACCAAGGGTGCAAGTAGTTGATTAATCTCCTTAAGGAAAATGTGTTTGCCTAGTCTAGTGAGGTGGAGACCATCACGTGCCAGAATAGTTGGCCTGGAGTATATCTGTTGGTCAAGGGAAAGCCAGTTGCAGGAGCGGGTTATACAAATATCTTTCATAAGTAGGTTAGTGTGTATGCATAATTGGTCATCATTCCTATGACGTGCAAGAAGACGTGGAAACAGCCCCACCAGTGTTATGTTGGCAAGACAGTTATGGGATCGCAGTAGAGAGATGGTTTTATGGAGATGTCTAGCAATTTCAGTAGGGGAGTCAATGGCGACGTTGTTTGATCCTGCTGTGATAAAGTGGGCGTCCTTAGGAAAAAGATGGAAGCCTGGAAGGGTATTGTCAATGAACTGGACAGTGGCGCCTGGAAAACACCATGTTTTTGTTCGACGCATAGTAGGTGGTATGACACCACGAAGATGGAAGTACAATGAAAAGTGGTTTCTCATTGGGAGAGGAAGAAGCCGTAAAGGATTTTGAAGTCTGGTTACACGATTGGGGAGGCACGTAGTTAGGGCTCAGATTTCCAGAAACAGGTGGTGGTTTCTTGAATTTACGATTTCTACGAATAGTAATATTAGGTGGTAGGGTGTGTAGGCCCGGCTGTAGTAAGTTTGTAGGTTGGGCAGGAATTTGATTTGTCAATTCCCCAATCGGAACAGTATGGTTTTGGGATAGGTGTGTGGAGCCGAGTTCAATATTGCCCCCCCCCCTCTTGAATGGTAAGGATGGAAGAGCACTGAAATGACTTTGTGGTGATATCTGGTGTGAAGGAGTGACTGGAGGCTTGGTTACCTATTACATGTTTGGGTTGAGTACCAGCAGCTGGTAGATCGTCCAACTTTTTAGAATGCCAAAGCAAAGTTTTAGTTGTTCCGTAAGTGCAATTTGGATTATAACAAGGCCAATTAGCAAACGCCAGCTGCAAGACGTAGACTGAAGATTAAAGGATTTGTTTCTATTAACACTGGTGATAGCCAGTGTAAGTAAGGGTCAGCCTAGGGTCTGTTAAACTCAACTTTGACTGTCAACTGCATTGTTTTACAGTTTAGCTGCAATTCTAAAAGTAACACTAATTAATAAACAAAAACTGAACGTTAAATGTTTAGAGTAAGGGTCTAAAAGTTAAAACCTAGAAGGAACACGAACAAGCTTTGACAGTCAGGGTCTAGGTGTAAAATTGTCAGTAAGAGGCTGGTAAGCATTAGATCCTTACTAACGGTGGCCAGCAATAAATACTTTGACGAAAAACTAAAACCCACGAAGACCCATGTAATGATCTAGTGGTAGTATGATACAAGTTTCCTGCTTTGCTTTATGTTGAAAATTATTTTTCGATTTAGTAACACAACATATTCGCAGCAGAGAGCATTGTTGGTTATCCTCTATTTATATTTCGTAGATTTATGGTAATCATCAAAAGACAAAATGCAAAACTTCAGAAAGTTGTTCTTAGAATATTGTTAGAGAACTTAACACAAAGAAAACCTGCTACAATCGTTCATACACGTTCTGTCCGAATAGACTAGAACTAAGCTAACCACCGGGTAAGGGTCTAATGCTTACCACCCTCTTACTGACAAAGTTTTACACCTAGACCTCGAATGTCAAAGCTTGTCTGTTCACATTTTACGTTCCGTTTTTTGTTTACTAATCTTAATATTTTAGTCTTCTGTATAGCAAAGCTGAGAAGACTACAGAAACGACGTTGTCAGTCACTCTTTTTTTCAACTCCGTTAACGGTACCAGAGAGACGGTTTTTCACCATTAGATTCACTTAAAATTAGTCGAAAGTTATTAAAACAGGAAAAAGCAGAAATAACCCTGTTAGTTTCTTCCGTACTTTCTACGGTGTATCCTAGAAGGCCGCCAATTGAGCAGTGAGCACAAAATGATGTTAGTGATGCAACATTTCTGGACATTGCAACTTGCCCTCTATAGCTGTTCAAAAAGTTGTGTCAGTTCAATTAAAGGGCCAACTCCCCACAGCAACAAGAGTCAATTTCAAAAGTTACATGTACATTGTCATGAACTGCAACAGTTTCGTTTATTTTGTACCTTACACATTTTGAGGTGCCAAAATCCGTTTTGATCAGATTTAACTTCGTAATGCTATGTAACAAGTCTTAATAATTACCGTGACCACCCCATACCCCACAAATTTATGGAGCAAGTTAGTTATTGCTGCTCGGACTTCTGTACTTTGGCGTGGTGAAGCAGAATTAAATTGAACTACGTAGGGACGTGTGCTGTACAGTGGCGGTAAAGTAGACCTAGAAGTTCATCCAAAGAACTAATCATGCATGCAAGAATTTGGTATAAAATAACCCAATACAGTTTCAGTTTACACTCAGTAACAGTGACAAGTAAATCTTTATGTTGGCTTGTTGATTTTTACGTTGTCAATTATGCTTGATAATTGCTCGTTTCCAGTCACTGTACTAGTAAAAAAATATTTATTGATCACAAGATTTGCTTATGTACAACCTGGTTAAAACACCAAATAACTTCAACTCTGGACACAGCGCACAATTAAAATCACAGGTAAAAATCTTAACATTCAACTCTATTTTGATATATCTACACAATTAAAAACAGGTAAAGTAAAAAAATTATAAGTGTCGACGTTACGCTGCAAACACCACATTCCTCTTCTGGTCCGTGAAGTCTTCCACTTCTAGTTTATTGCCAACAACTCTCGGAACCATTCATGCAGGATCACTCACAAAGGGTGAATTGTTTTTTTTTTTAAACATGTATTCCTTTACAAAACAGGACACCATATATTTTTTTAAAAGTTTCTTCGGAACACTCCCTGGCTTCTAAAACATTGGTTTCACATTGTGGGTTTTAATACCTGGAAGAAAATCCCAAATTTATTACACAGAGCCAAACCATAGAGGACTAAGATCATTATACCGAGGTGAATGGGAAGAAATGAACAGGACTTCCTAAACATACACAATGGTGATAACAGAACAGATGACAAAACTGCAGATAAACTAAGCTTGAGAATCATTTGCAGAACATCATTATGGATTTTACTGTACCCTTTCGTGTAACCACAACCATGCACCGTAATACTAAGTTTATATTGAGTCTTTTCCGTAACCTAATGTTACGAAATGTGTTTCACATCACCATTAAGAGGGAAATACACCTTTGGGGTGGACAGAAATTTGCTTTCAACCAAAGTTTGTATTAAGCCTAATTTTGAAATTAACCTCGAACTGGATTACATCCACTTGATTATTTCACTCGTGATCCACAGCTATAAATTACTGTTTTAACTTTAATAACTAAGGTTTTAGGCAGATGGAGTTTCTGCAGTGAAGTAATAACACTAAAGGCACCGGGGGGGGGGGGGGGGGGGCGCACCACCAGAAAAAGATTGAGCATTCAAAAAGGGCAAATCCCAGTATTTTAATGGAAGTGCAAATAAAGACAGGCATTATTACATCCAATTTTAAAAATTCAGGTGGTAAAAAAAATTAAACTTGGATCAGCATTGCAATGCTCCAAATGCTTTGGTTAAAACAGTTCACTATCTGAAAAGAGCATTCAAATAAATGGTGGTAACGCACCTAAAGTGCTCCATGTGTGGGCTCCAAAGATCGTAGTCAATCAGATCCCCGAGCAAGAGCTGTACCACAACATACTTAGAAAGGTTATGCTAATTATGCGATTGCTAGAAGAATTATACCATGGGTTAAAAAAGTAAGAGCAAGTACATCTAATGTTAGAGACAATTTTTAGTACAAGCCCAAAATACAAGGGTCCTAACATCTAGGGTGTTTCTATAGGCACTGCCCCTCACACTAACCCTTACCCCCTATTACTTGATTAAGTTGATTTGGGAAATGTGGCTTAAGACAAACCAACTAATGGAAACCTAATAAAAAAAAATAGATATTTTGGAGTTGCCTCAATTGCATACGGAAAACTGATGTAACAATTTTTACTAAAAAAGGTGCAGTCTCCCCAAAACATACTTAACTAAGGATTCTTTACGTCACTATCAAACGCCAAGCTTATTTACCACATTAATCCCACAGATCAAGAACTCCATGTTGAATGAAACACTTGAAAACTTAGTTGGTCCCTACAGTCTAGTAGGAACCCATGTTGGCACACTGCCTCGTTAGTTGTCGCAAGGCAAGTTTTGCCTCCGACAATATATCTATACTAATTAACCATTTTCCCAGCTTGGCCAGGCTTCGAACTTAAGAGTAGCTTAAGGTTAGAGCATCAGCAGGCTGACTTAGTGCAATATTCCCTTCAAGACGTAAAATACGACATTTAGTTTGTTACAATTTCCTTTGACACTGAATGATCGCCCTTTTCCTTAGCTAAAATGTAACGCCCTTATTCACGTCCTTATTCATTGCTACCCTAGTTTGCAGTTTTACATGATGCAATGTTTTGTCGTAATTGAAAGCATTGTCTCTTCATTTAGTTTAAATTCTAAACATTGCCCAAGGTTCACTGCAAGCAAACATGAATAGTATATACATTATCGACGATATATTTTGACCACGCAGAAAGCAATTCAGATTTACATGGTAGGATTAACTCAAAAGCTTTGCGTAATCTAGTAGGCAGGAGATGTACTTGAAATTCTTGCTAAAATACGATGGGTTTTTTAAATTCTAAATTAATAACCTTTAGAATTGGAATTTTGGTCTAGAATTGATTTTCACTTAAAACAGAAGTAAAACCTTCAAGTGTCACAGATGTTTCTTGGGACTTCACTTACCACAGTTGTTTAACTTATGGGGATTTGGCCAAATCCTAGGGAGAAAATAGGCTTGCCAATAGATACATCGACGTCTTCTCCACTGGAAGGTGACTTCGTAGTGCTAGATGCCGTCAAATCCTCAGCTTCAGTCGCATATCCAGTCAGGTCCTCTACAGTGGTTTCCTCAGTTTCGGTCACATCACCAGTCACCCCCTCATCAAGAGTGGTTTCCTCAGCTTCAGTCACATCACCAGTCACTTCCTCATCCATGATAGTGGTCTTACATTCGATGGCATCTCCAGTCACGTGCTCAGCAACAATGGTTCCCTTAGCATTGGTCATATTTCCAGTCACGTGCTCAGCAACAATGGTTCCCTTAGCATTGGTCATATTTCCAGTCACGTGCTCAGCAACAATGGTTCCCTTAGCATTGGTCACATTTCCAGTCACGTGCTCAGCAACAATGGTTCCCTTAGCATTGGTCACATTTCCAGTCACGTGCTCAGCAACAATGGTTCCCTTAGCATTGGTCAAATTTCCAGTCACGTGCTCAGCTACAGTGGTTCCCTTAGCATTGGTCATATTTCTAGTCACGTGCTCAGCAACAATGGTTCCCTTAGCTTTGGTCACATTTCCAGTCATGTGCACAGCCACAGTGGTTCCCTCAGCTACAGTCACGTTTCCAGTCACGTGCACAGCCACAGTGGTTCCCTCAGCTTTGGTCACGTTTCCAGTCACGTGCGCAGCCACAGTGGTTCCCTCAGCTTTGGTCAC
>JAHWFP010047759.1:16014-26898 GCA_023313725.1 Lithobius niger | reverse complement strand
CCTAACTTGATTCAGTCTCATAGCTTTCTCACTGCCGTTTCCGGACAAGGGCATTAAGCAGTTCCCCAGAAGATAGACTTCACACAAGACACATTGGTGGCTCAGAAGCCTATTGTGCTTAAGGGGGAGTTACAATACGTGCTGGGCAGCAATAAAGGGCCCAATAAGATACAATTCATCAGCATGACAGACATGTTGCAATAGTATGGGAAGTGAAGACAGTCCGACTACACCAGGAGGCAGCTTCGTAATGTCTGCAATTGAGACATTGCTGTGATGTGCCCAGGAGGCACGATATTGCACGTAGTTAGAGCGCGGCAACACGAATATCTTGTTCAGTTGAACTGAACAAGATAAGTATGGACGATGACAGTCTTGATCCATGTGGCCATCAGTGTTGAAGCCTCTCCCACTTTGTAGCTGAATGGTGGAACAGCTGGGTGCAGCCACGCCCGAGTGGTTTGGATGCTTTGAGATAAAATCAGACCCCAGATGGGGCATAGTGCACATTCTAGGTCGTCATCCAGAATTTTAGAGTGCGGGAATAATGAAGGGTTTACGACGTTCATTGGGTTCGAGTTTTTGCCAAGAACTTTGCCCTGGGAGTCAGGGTAACGCTGGAATAACCATCCAAGAAGAAACAGTCCGCAGCAGTGGCAGAAACTGCTTGTAGCTCACTGCAATGAAGACAAGCAGCTAGGGCGACTCAGAAGACTGTCTTGCGAGTGCGATTGCTAAGCTGGCAGGTGGATAACAGTTCGTAGGGGACAAAAGTGCCGTAAGGACGATGGAAAAGTCCCAGTCAGGGAATTGCTTGTGGAGGCGAGGACGAGTAATCCTGAATGAGTGATCAGGGAGGAGATGCGTAAATCAAGAAGGCCAAAGTTACCAGCTGCCTTGAAAACTGCGTTCAGAGCGGAACGCAAGACTAGAATAGTAGAGCCTCGGAGACCATCCTGGAATAGGAGATTCAGGAACTGGAGTTCAGGAACAAAGTGGCTGACTGGATCAACCTGTTAGGAGACACTAACAAAACCATCGACAAGTGGCTGGCGTAGATCTTGGTAGTGGACACCTGAACGGCCCAGAAGGCGATGCGAAGGGGCTGGTCTGTAAAAACGCCTGTTGTTTCAAGGAGTCTGACAATAGTAGCCACCCGTGTAGCTGGAGGGATAGAGGGTTGCGGTGGCAGACCGTTCCATTGTTGTGTGTAAAGAGGTGCGGGAGGAACGGAATTTGGTGAGGTAGGTCAGAAGATTAAGAGCCGGAAACCAAGCTGCTGCTGGCCAATCAGGGGCGACTAGTATGAAAACCCTGTTGGTTGTTGCAATTTTGCTGAGTATCAAGGGGAAAAGATTTGGCGAAGGGAAAGCGTAAGTAAAGACGATTCCAAGTCAAGAGTCATCTTCGCCCCCTTCCGAAGATAAGCAACGGCAGTGGTGTTGTCGAGGTGGACTCCTACAACACGGTTTATGATGTGGCAAAAGTTAGAGAGTCCCAGAAGGACTGCCTGGAGTTCTAATGCATTCATGTGGTAGGCGAAAGCAGGGTCCAACGTTCTGGATGGGGTCATGTTGATGTGGGCCTCTCAACCAGTTAGGGAGGCATCCGTAAAAAGATGAAGGTCTGGAATGGGCTCTTGGAGCGGAACCATCAAGGAGAGATTGAGGACATTCATCAACCAGCTCAAGGTTGCGAAGGGGAATGATGCAACAAGCGGTCGAGGTGAAAAGGAGAGCGGAACAAGGGTTCCCCATTCGTCCAACCGAAAATGGAGTGGTTGAGACGTCCAAGAACTGTATCGAATGAGGTCCGCAAGGGAACCAATGGTCCCTATCAAGAAATGAGGTCCCGGAAAGTGTATTGTCGCAGATGTAGGAACGACAGCTGATTCGAAAAGACCGGTGATGCATTCCGGAGATGGCATGACCGTTGTGGAAGGTCGAAGAATGAGCCGAGGAACTGGAAGACCAGTGCTGGTTGGAACAGAGACTTGGGAAAATTGATGCTGAATCCAAGGTGATGCAAAAATAATCCAGTCGGAAGTAAGCAAGGAACGTCAGATGGAATCAACAGTCTCCATCTGGAAATGCGGATTGTTGACGTACTGGTTGAGAGGACGGAAGTTGAAGAGAAGACAGGATCCCCGTTCTTCTTGGGGCAAAGAAAGATGCTGCTGTAAAAGCCAGGATGTACTGGATGGACTGGGAACAACTCTGCTTTCTTGTGAAGGGCAGATTTCGGCGGAAAGTGGGGGTGGATGGCAGGGTTTCCATATCCCAAGGTGGATAGTGTAACGAAGGGGAACAAAGGAACTGCGGACGGAAGCCTTGTGGATGTTGGAGAGGACAGGGTCGGAGGTGATGGAGTGCCAAGCTGCTCTATAGTATCGAAGACAGCCCCCCCACAGGTTGGGGGGGGGGGGAGAAGTAAGGGAATATCAATAAGAGGAACGCTTGCGATAGCGTGGGAGTGGGGAAGCTCGATGGTGTCGCCAATCTGGGGTAGAGGAACAGCCAAGGGACTTCCACTCCCTCATCCCATATTTTTGTTGGAACGAAAGGGCGACTGGGAGGGATACTGAATGCGGATCTGCGATTCTTGACAGGTCAAGGCTTAGAGACATCCAGATGGGGAGCTACCTTGGGGATAAGTCCCCAAAAGAGTGATTCCGTCTCGTGGATCGGCTGGTTCCGAAGGAGATGGCGGGTGGAATCGTGGAGATTCGAAGTTGTGTTAAGTGCAATTTCACACAGGAGGAGTTGAGTTGAAGAGAGCCCTGGTGACCCAGTTCATAGCGTGGTACGCTCGAAGCAGCTTTTGCGGAACACTTGAATCGGGAACGCCAGCTGCTTGGATCGGGAAGAGGCAGAACGGCATGAAAGCATTCACATAACGCATTAGCCGCAGTGCTGAGGACATCAGCCCGTGATGCCGCCCGAAGCCTTAGACGGAGGATGCGATCGTTATATCTCGCAGCACATAGACAGGGACCGCAGCTGTACGTGGCAGGAATAATGCGGAACCGAAGTCCAATTCGGTGTCCGCGGTAAGGAACTCAGATTGAGGATACGTGTCGAAATTGCAGATTCGCCGTTCCTTCACCAAAAGGACGAAAGAAATAAGTTTTCTCGTCCAGGACGCGGAGAGGCAGTTCCTTATCTAGCTCCAAAGGGGAACCGTTCCCCAAGAGAACGCAACCGTTCCGTAAGAGCGTCGTAAGCAGTGGTCGATTGTCCGAGTAACGGCTGTTGATAGGGAAGCTGGTCACGTAAACCAAAACCGAAGCCAGTTGCCAGACCTAGATTTTATTGGCTGGCTCCATGGAATTGGACGGTCTATAAAGGAGGCAGTCTGGAACAATCTTTTCCAATGTCTTGAGAAGATCAGGGAGCGGAATGTCAGTTGGATCGGGATCACCAGAGAGACGGATCAGGGTGTCCGGAGAGTGAAGGGTCAGGTGTGTAGTACAGGTCCTCGACACCTTGCAGAGCCGGAACGGCAGGTAACAGATGCAACGGGCCGGGAATGGAGTCTGCGGAACGTGGCTTCTTGGCTGTAGAAGCAATCCAAGCCGAAATATAGTTGGAAAAAAAAAAGAACATAGCGCTTAAAGGTTCGAAGGGACGAGTCCATTAAGTCATTAACCTGGGAACCAGTCAGAGGACTGGAGGAACCAGAATGGCAGAGTGAGCACTGCGTCGAAAGGAACAGGAAGAGGTCCAGCGGTGTAGGCGCTGGAGCAGGAGTGGATGCTAGTTTGGCCGCTACCTTGTCAGCCGTAAGTTAGGAGTGTCAAACGAGCGTACCGTTCCTTAGCCTTGGATAGTTCCTTCTGAATGGAAAGCACGTCCAGGGAGCAGATCACTTGTCCACAAGGAATCAGACAAAGCTTCGACCGTCTCAAAGGGAACGGAGGCTTCGGAGAAGAAAGGATTGGTAGGCGGAGGAAGCGGATCCAAGAAATCGCGTTCCGCCGAAAGTTCAAGCACTTCAACGGCAGCGGATGCTGGTTCCGCTGAAAGAGGCAAAGGGGAACAGGGAACCTGAATGGAGGTACCGTCGTTAGGCGTTCCTTTCGCACGAGGCATGGCGGGATCGAAACGAACAGCGTGGGACGTAGAGAAAAGGTGGCCACGTTGGCTCCGCTTTAGTTTATACATGAACGAGGATGCGCAGTGGGTAGTGACTCGGATGGGCAGCCTCATTTTTTAAATTCTCTATATTGAACAGCATTTGAGAAAGAATGCAATTAAGAAAGGTAATGGATGTTTTCAAGGCAACTAAAAACCCTTTTACCTGAACTGGAAAAAATCCACGTACCTGTAAACAGCAATACCGCATCAAAACAAACGATTCATTGGTAAGGCATGCAAGGAAGCAATGGAGAAGAAAGCCTGCACCCACTACACCCAAGAGTCCCACCAACGAATTGCAAGACTCAAAAACGCAAGAAATAAATGCACTAGTGCCATCCGTGCTGCAAAGGACAGCTATCACTCAGATTCTTCAGAGAAGCAACGACAACCCCAAAATACTTTATAAATACATTAACAGTAAAGAGAAGAGCAACAACATACTCAAAGTGCGAGACTCAGATGGAAGATTTCCACCGTCGCCAATAATACTGCAAATATTTTTGCAAGAAAATTAAAAAAGTGTCTCACCTCCAATCAGGAGAGACCCTTCAACCTGTACTGAAAATGAGCACGTCGAACCTATTAACTGAAGTAGCAAACCACTTAGATGGGCTCAAAGAATTCTAATCTCCCAGATCAGACGACTGGGATAACATCTTGCGTAACCGCAGCACCAACCTGGCAGAACCTCGTCTTCAATGTTTCGCTTTACAGTGAAATTCTGCCTGAAGATTAGAAGGACGCCACTGTAGTCCCCATTTTTAAAAACTGCGATATTAATGAACCGCTGAACTACAGACCCATTAGTCTCACCAGCACGGTAGTCAAGGTCTTAAGAGAAGATTGTCAGCAAGAAAAATCCCAACACAGGTTGACTAAGAAAAGGTCTACTTTTACCAACATGCTTGAGTCTTACAATAAAATACACTGCAATCAAAGACATGTGTCCCGTATGACGTCTATATTGATTTCGAGAAGGCCTTTGACAAAGTTGACCACCAGTAACTTATCTATAAACTCAGTCATGCTCTCTAATAACAAAATTGTTAGCTGGGTTAATAACTTTCTAACAGAAGATTTAGGGTGAGAAATGAAGAATTTTCTCTGGACTTCCATCACAAGCGGGTCCCACAAGGCAGCATCCTCTCCCCACTACTTTTTAACATGTATGTATATTACTGATCTTATGGAGCAGTTAAGTGGTGACGTATTTCAGTTTGCCGACGACATGAAAGCTCAAAATCCACCACAGGGAACAAGATAGAGCAGAATTGCAGAAAGATTTGGACAAGATTGCTAATTACCGTGACACTTGGTCTATGAAGACTAATAACAGCAAATGTGCCGTTCTCCATGGTAGTCATCAAAATGTCAAGCAACAGTACTATTTACATAATGTATCCATTCAAAGTAAAGAATCAGAGAAAGACCTTGGATTCTTCGTAAATCATCTCTCCTGGACGGAACAATGTAACAGTGTAGCCAAGAAAGCTAACCGTACAATCTACTTCTTCAAGCAAGCCTTTGGGAAAATGCCAGCTGATAATTTTGGAATTATCTACAAAACGTTATGTAAGGTCCATTATTGAATACTGCAATTCTATTTGGAGCCCCAGCCTGAAAGTAGTGGGGAGAGGACGCTGCCTTGTGGGACCCGCTTATGATGGAAGTCTAGAGAAAATTCGTCTTCATTTCTCACCCTAAATCTTCTGTTAGAAAGTTATTAACCCAGCTAACAATTTTGTTATTAGAGAGCATGACTGAGTTTAGATAAGTTACTGGTGGTCAACTTTGTCAAAGGCCTTCTCGAAATCAATATAGACGTCATACGGGACACATGTCTTTGATTGCAGTGTATTTTATTGTAAGACTCAAGCATGTTGGTAAAAGTAGACCTTTTCTTAGTCAACCCGTGTTGGGATTTTTCTTACTGACAATCTTCTCTTAAGACCTTGACTACCGTGCTGGTGAGACTAATGGGTCTGTAGTTCAGCGGTTCATTATCTCTAATGTGTGGTGCAGTGGCAACCCAGACCACTGCACTGTGACCGAGTTTGGCCCTAATGACCAAGCTGTCGACGTGCCATTAAGCCTCATCTCCCCCCCCCCTGAAAAAAGACGAGACAATTCTCGAACGTGTACAGCGAACAGCTACTAAGTTATTGAATGGAACTAGAGGTATGAGTTATGAACAAAGGTCGGCCATGCTCAAGCTGCCAACCCTTGAGAAAAGAAAACGCAGCAATTTGATCAAGTGCTTCAAAACTATGAAGGGGTACTACGACCTGGACAAAAATAACTTCTGGATGCCTTCAAAGTGTATAAGTACCAGAGGTCACAACTCCAAAATTTTCAAACTGCAAGCAAGGGTGAACACTGAAATCCTTTTTCACTCATCGTGTGATTGATGATTGGAACTCTGTCCCAGAGTGTCAGATGCAACATCGATCATTTTCAAACACATACCGGACAAATTCATTTAATTCTAACTTTTTTTTTTATGTTGGTTTATTGAGAGGGAGCGTATAAGCAGAATGCTTCCTGCTCTTAATTTACATATTACAAGCCCTTCGGGTAGTGACCGGTTCCCTACACAGAACAGAAGTGTGTTAAGGGGTTACACTACATGGTGGGCAGTAACAAATAGCCCAATCCTGTTCAATCCTTCAGCATGATGGGACATGTCCCGAAGGTAGTGAAGTGAATACTGTAGGACGTCACCAAGATGCAGCTTCCATAATGGCGGTAATGGGTACATTACTGTGGCGTGCCCAGGAAGAAGCGATAGCCTGGAGTTCGTGGGCTGTAACCCTGATGCCTTCCGTTGCACAATTAATGTCAAGCACTTCATAGGCCTGTACGATTACGGTTTTGAGCCAGGTGGCTATCATGCGTGTTGAAGTTATGCCCGTCTTGTTGGTGAATGGTATAAAAAGCAGAGTTCGTCCACAAGCGAAGGGGTTTAGAGGCTTTAAGGTAGAAGCGTATTGCAAGCACAGGGCATAAGACTTTCTTGTTCGTCCCCAAGGATGTTGGAAAAGGGAAGGAATGATAAAGAGCTCCATTCTTTCATCAGGTTTCTGGTTTTTTTTTGCCCTGAAGGTTGCTTTTGGAGTTAGGTTACCCCATGTAATCGTTCTGGAAGCAGTAGTCGGCAGACAGTGCTTTAAGTTCGCCACATCGGATGCAGATGGCAAGTGCAATGAGGAATACAGTTTTCCTAGTGGGATGGCAGAGTTTGGATGATTCCATCAGTTCGCAAGGTGGGGACAGAAGCGCTGAAAGGACAATCGATAGATCGCGGAATTGCGGCCTGCCAATCTGGAAGGAGAGGATTAGTGACGAAATTCTATAGTCAGTGAGCAGGTCTTTATGACCTGCTGCTTTTTGTACACTCTTCCATTGTTATAGCCGTGCCTTAATTTCGTGAAGACGCACGGCTGCAACAATGAAATCATTGTTGTGCTAGAGTGCCGTGCAATCTTACTACCATGAAGCGTGCACGCTGTACCGTGCAGTTTTACTACCATGAAGACCAGGCCACGGAACCCAACCCTGCTGAAAATGAACTGCAGAAAAACTGCAGAAATGGAATGAAACAAGTTTAACTGCAGTTTCGACGGCAACTGCAAAAAACATTAAAAAAACTGCATTTGAAATGGAATGAAACTGCAGTTTAACTGCAGATTCGATTGTAACCACAAAAAAAGCTTAAAAAAAACTAGTTAAACTGCAGTTTATTTCAATAAATTCAACAAGTTAAAAACTGCAAAATTGGGAAGGTTAGGCACAACTAGGGTAACATAAAAACTGCAGAAATTGGCGCTCATGAAACACGATATGCCAACGCAGCTACCCCCCCCCCCCCCACGCGCATTTTAAGCTTATCCACAGGTTATTTCTTTACTACGCATTTTTTTTTTTAAATTCTGATTTGCCCTACTAGCCATGTAGTGTGATCGGCATTTGGCGATGACAAAATTGTCATTAATAAACAGGACAGAAAGCCAAACTGACTCGATTAGTAGTGATCAATTAAATAGGGAATGGAAAAAAGATTTACATTAATTTTAGTTGTTAGTTACCGAATTTTCTGAACAAATTATTTGGCAATAACTATTTGTAACAATATTGACAAACATATACTGTGTGGCACCTTTAAGAAAAATCCAGAAGTCGTCCGTCCCTACTTTAAAAATGTTCATGCATGCTCATGTTGGACATGTGACCACCTACAAAGTTTTGACCTTGTTGATGTTATGGTAATATGATGACTACCGCATCACCAACTTTAAATTGCTCTCTAAATTAAAGTGACCGTAGTTTTCAGTTATTTTGTTCCAAATGCCTGTTTTTCAGTGTAACACCCGTTTTTGCCAATCCGATCCGATACAGATATATTAATCAAGTACTGGAATCCGATATCGAATATTTTTTTTTTCTTCTATAATTTGGAAGCTAAGCAAACTTTAGTTCAACTTGATTTAGGAATTACAGGACATTATTAATTTGATAATTTTCTTGCTCTGTTTTGTCCATTTCGGAATTGACTTGACCTTCCTTTCTCTGCAGCAAGTTGTTGTAGGGAAGAGACTGCGTCTTTCTTTAGACAGTTTGGCCGGTATGGGTTATTTTGGGCAGAAGGAGAGAAATGGCGTAAAGTGTATCACTTGGGATTTGTGAAAGTAAGAGTTTTTTTTATTTTGTTTGGGGTGGTGGGGGGTGCAAAAATTATTAGCTACTGCCATTTGGAACTTATTTTTGGTTCTGCTAAATATCTTGCGGCCAACCTATTGATTTAAAAGTAGCTCTATTCGATTGTTGCCGAAAAAGGGTAAAATGGTGTATTTGAACGTCAATTTTGGCAAAATTATCGAAAAAAATAAATTTCACCGATAATGAATAAATGGGTGAAAAGTGCACATTAACAGCAATTAAAAAAAGTAAAATAAAGGCAATTACACTGCAGGTTGTGAAATTCAATAACTCAAACTGCAAAATAACTGCAGTTTACCAGTATTGAAAGTGACGTTGTGTCACTTTTATAATTATTAACACTGGCGATAGCCAGTGTTAGTAAGGGTCGACCTAGGATCGTTAAACTTTCAACTTTGAGAGCTTATAACTTCGTTAAAATAAAAAAAAAAATTTAAACCAAATTTGGAATCTAGCCTTGGCTAGTCATGGCCTGTCTACAGTCCAAAAATTGTGAAATTCAGTCCAGCCAAACCCGAGATCCAGTGAGGGTCCAAATAGACAACTTGTTGTTTTGGGGATACTTTCGTCTGTCCTCTCTACAGATCAAACTATTTGTCCTGTAAAGCTGGTTCTTAGTTCATTGTACAGGTATTGCTCCGTAGATGTGCCCTTTCCATAAGGCATTTTCTAATTGGTCAAGTGGTTCAGGGGTTACGGAGGTCTAAACGACCAGATTGATTTACATTGTTTTAAACATTATTATGCAACAATGCCATTTAGCAAACGCCAGCTGCAAGACAGACTGAAGATTAAAGGATTTGTTTCTATTAACACTTGCGATAGCCAGGTTAGTAAGGGCCATAGCAATTTACCGAGCTTAAAGGCGGCGCAACAAAACAAAGTATAAAGGTGTCACATACTCCACCCCTCATCCACCACCACACCTATTTATTACAATTCTCAAAGTAACACGGATTAATAAACAAAAACGTATCGTTAAAAATTAAAAGTAAGGGTCTAAAAGTCAAAGCCTGTAAGGAACACGGACAAGCTTTGACTGTAAGGGTCTAGGTGTCAAATTTGGCCAGTAAGACACTGCTAAGCATTAGACCCTTGCTACCCGGTGATCATTTGAATGACTTAGTAAGGAAAATTGGAAATTAAACATCGAAAATCATACACTAGAAGTAATTTAGTTCAGTAAGCCACCTTTATGCACTTACGTTAAATCGTAGTGGCATGACCCGGATTCGAACCGGCTACCCAGTTCGCCCCCAGATCACTTGCATAGCACCTTAATCTCTCCGTTGCACTTCGATGAAACGTATGTGCATAAAGGTGGCTTACAAACTACGCTTACGCTTGTAGCAGGCTTGGAATCGCTGCCATGTTACTAAACCGAAAAAAAATGTCCACCTAAAGCAAAGTAGGAAACCAACACCCCCACTATCATTGGATCATCTCATGGGTCTTTATAGGACGATCTGACAGCTGTTCCTTAAAAACCGGGTAGTAAGGGTCTAAGCAGTGTCTTACTGGCCAAATTTGACACCTAGACCCTTACAGTCAAAGCTTGTCCATGATCCTTACAGGTTTTGACTTTTAGACCCTTACTTTTAACGATAAGTTTTTGTTTATTAATAAACAAAGTTTTAAGGTACAAGAAAGGGTTTGGTTATGGTGCAGAACAATTAATACCAATTGACTGTTTAAAGTCAAGCCAACAGTTGCATAACTTTAGCGGATATCCATAAAATACAAAACTTGGAACCATACTCATTAACGCTTAGTGATTAGCTAGGTATAAAAGGCTGGATGACAACTAGCATCATTGTAAGTAACGTAAGAGTGTTTATGCTTGTATGTTAAGAATAAAACTTTGTAGAACCGAAACATTCATAACTGTGCACAATCACCCTATTCTGAGATTGAAGTTTGAAAGATAGCAGGAATTTATATTATGATTTTTTTAAAGTTTACTACCAAAAGCAATTATTGGAAAAAACTACAGTTTGAACTACAGTTTGAACTACAGTTTGAACTACAG